>PVJA010000698.1:40371-97894 GCA_004027025.1 Myocastor coypus
GGCTCAGTGGTCTAAAGTGCCTGCTTAGGAAAGCTTGGGCAGCTGTAGGGACCGCGGTTCGATCCCCAGCACCACATGCTGTGCCAGCCCTGCCCTCAGGGCAGGCGGAGCCGGCCATAAAAATAAATAAATAAACAAACTAACAAAAGTTCTGCAACAAGAAACAAAAAAAAAGATGGCTTTTAAAAAAAGAAAAAAAACAATTCCCAGACTTCACCAGTATAGTGACCCAAAGTACCCTGAATGAACAGGAATGACTTGAGAATAAGCCTTAAGCACTGAAGAAAAAAAAAAAAAAATGAAAACAAACAAACAAAAAAAAAATAGTATTTTGTCAAATTTTCTCCCATCTTCCCCCAAGGGGAATTACAGCCACTTACCAAGGGAATTAAACACTGAAGAAAAGGAAATGCTCAAATATTTTAGGAACTACTGGACGAAGGCTCTCAATTAAGGTTGGATGCAGGGTATCTGAACATTATTCACCTCTCCAGTCAGAACAGGTTGTTGATCAGTGGGGTAGAAGTCAAACTCCAACTCACTATGGGTCTTCTAGGTTTATAAAACCATCCTGTGATCATTTACCCAGTTCCAGAATACAGAATTGGGAGAACATGTATATTATGGTGCTTAGCAGAATACACATCTTATTTTTCTAATTGCAGTGAAGTATATTATGTTGATGAAATCCAACTGAAAGCTACTAGTTGCCCCTACTTGGGAAAACGATAAATCAAAAACAATATACTGCCCTCAGAGGCGCTGCAGATATAAAGTGACACCATCAAGTACTTGAGCAGTGCAGGGTTGGTGGCTCCCACTACAGCCCTATTAAGCTCTTATTTTCCCTGTGCAGAAGGTGAATGCATCTTGGAGAATAATAGATTACCATAAACTTAAGTAGTGATTTCAGTTGCACCTGGTATGCCAGATGTTTGTTTGTTTGAACAGCCTAGAACATATCCTGGTATCTGAGAGGCAGCTATCGATCTATCAAACATCTACTTTTTCAAGTCTATCCATAAAGCCATACAGAAACAAGGTATATTTTGATGGTAAAGCTTATGTTCCCTAGAGGGGTATCCTATGTGACAATATAGTTGGAAGCGATTTTGATTGCCTTTTGTTTGATAACGTATCAAACCGATTCCTTCTATCCAAAATAGAGTATGTTTACTGGAGAAATAGAACAGAAGGATCTGGTGTAAAAGTATTTGCTTGGCAGAGAATGGGTAATGAACCCAGCTAAAATTTGAGAACCATTAACCTGAATGAGATTTTTATAAATTCGAAGGTGAGAGGCATGTAGAGATATTTCTTCAAAAGCAGACAGTAAATTGTAGCATTTAGTGCTTCTTTCAACCAAGAAAGAGGAATAATACCTAATTTGAGAGGCAACATATTCCTTCCTTCGGTCTATCATTCAGACACAAAGGGAATAAGAAAGCAACTGGCTTTTGGAACCTAGAACAAGAGCAGATTGTACATTAGGTCCAAGCTGCTCTGCAGACTGCCCCACCACTTGGGTCATTCCCTCCTCCAGATTCAATGGAACCTAGAACAAGAGCAGATTGTACATTAGGTCCAAGCTGCTCTGCAGACTGCCCCACCACTTGGGTCATTCCCTCCTCCAGATTCAATGGTACTTGAGGCCTCTAGTCAGCCTCTCTATATAAACAGTACAGGCTGAGAACAGGAGGATCACTATGAGTTCTATCTGTGTACTAAGACCCTGCAGACCCTGTAATAAATACATAAAAGTGCCTATTAAATATGTTTCCACTATTGCACAATATGATACCTTGAATTCACTGTGAAAGAATAGAAGGAAGCAGGACTGCTTTGATGTATGAATTGCTACCCAAAGTTAATGAATTCTAATACAGTCACCAACTGTATGTCTCAAGGCAAGACAATACACCAAGTGTCAAAGGATAAAACTATGAAAAATAAACTGACATGCCAATGTAAGCTCCAATTTTTGTAGTCATGCCCATAAAGGCAAACTTTCCACAATGACTCACAACAGGGTTATGGGAGAAGTGGTACTGAAGCATAGCAAAGGACACTACTAATGAGAATTTGCTCCATCATGCATCGTAGCCAGACAAAACTTTTTTTTTTTTTTAATGTATTTGGTTGTTACAGGGGTTCACCACCCAGCTTGGATGATGTTCAGCCACCCTGTGGGGGAGACTAGCACAGCATGCAGTTCCAGAACCTAACCATGGTCTCCAGGCCTTGTCTAGGATTGCCTAAGTAGGTGCTTTAGTCTGCTGAGCTATCTCTCCAGCATCCATATGAAACTTTTATGGCACTGCTGGGTAGAAAAAAGGGAATTGTCATTACCAAAGATTATACTGTAGGAGGTAGTAAATCGCTAGTCCTCAGTAACAAAAAATATAATTACATGCCATAATGCATACAATATGGACAAAACAACATATATTCAAGCTAATTTTCATTTTTTGCCTCTAAAAAACACATTAGTATCATGTGTGGCCGTGTATGAAAGGACTCAAATTACCAAAAGTTACGTCAAAACTTAATGAGATAAGCAATAAAGATATGTTTTAAAAGTCTTTGCCTCGTGGGACTTGGGAGATAGCTCCATGGCACAAAAGTGCCTGCCTGGCAAGTGTAAGGTCGTGAGTTTGAACCCTGGTCCCAGAAAAACAAGTCTTTGCCTCATAGTATTTTATAACCTCCCAATCCCCATGATACACACATGCATTATATTATTTATATTATATTATATTACACTACATTATATCATGTTATATATATTACCTATTATTTAACCCAGGGTCTTGCACTTGTTAAGCATGAGAACCACATGCATAGACATTATAGAATTATACTTTTAATCGTGCTAGCTTGGCAGCTATGTCAGTTAATAAATAGTGAAACAGTTTAACCTATTGTAGAGTCTCTCCATAAAGGTTAAATGAAACACATGTCCATCAATAAGAATAAGCTATTGACTGACAGCAGCTAGAAGTGCATGTCATTTCCTACTCATGTAGAAATCATTATGTATCCCCACAATAATATAACCATTATTTCTCTTTTGAACATTGGCATGTACACTTGATATTTCTAAAATTTCTGTAAGTACTTCATTTCATACTCATACAGGAGATTTTTTTTTTTTTTTTGCCTTTTTGAGACAGGGTCTCACTATGCAGTTCAGGCTGGCCTTGAGCGAAGTTTTGTAGCCCAGGCTGGTCTCGAACTCACACCAATCCTCCTGCCTCAGCCTCCTGAGTGCTGGGATTACAGGCGTGAGCCACCACGCCCGGCCGAGATTTTTTTTTATTTTGACGTATACATTTACAAAATAGAAAAAGTGTTCAGGTCTGCTGTGTGAGAACTTAACTGGAAAATATGGATATAAATAGACCTGTGACAAAAAAAAAAAAAAATTAGTTACTATTTAGATGGACTGTTAGAATTTGTATTCAAAGACTTAAAGTTCACACAATGAAATTATAGATTTATGAATGTATACTGTCTCCAAATTACCTATAACAAGGACCAAATTCAAAGAGGAAATATACAGTTACTTCTCTGTATAATTATATACAAAAAAGAGGGTTGCTTCAATCAGAAAATGTTTATAGTGGGAAGACATAATACTTAGGCATAAATGAGGATAAATCACAAATGCTATACAACAAGAAGATAACAGAGGCTGGATCAAGTATAGAAAAAAAATATGTTATGGTCTCAAATTTGAAAGATGAAAACTAAGGATATATGTTAGAAAAGTTTCATATAAACTCCATTAGCCTCTACAAATCAACCTCTGTCAGTCAGTCCAATTGATTCATTAAAAACTGGATGAGACCCTATCTCTGTCAAAACCCCATAGAAAATTATTCAAAAGTAACGGGATGTATTGAATAAATTACTTTGCTTCTATTTTTACATGTATAACTGTGTCAATTTCACACATATTAAAAATAGTGAGATGATACTGTTCTCAAGATTATTCTTAGCACTATTATGTCACATCAATCTATGTTTAAATATTAAAATAATTAAGGTGTACAAACTAATCTTGAAGAGTCTGTGTTAAATATTAATTTTTAAAGTATTAATAGTATATATGTGGGGGCCTGGCAGGATTTCTCAGTGGTCTAAAGTGCCTTCTTAGGTAAGCTTAGGCGGCTGCAGGGACCGCGGTTCAATCCCCGGCACCACATGCTGTGCCAGCCCTGCCCTCACGGCAGGCTGAGCTGGCCATAAAAATAAATAAACAAAAGTTCTAAAAAAAATAGTATATATGTGTTATATTATAATATATACTATATTACTATAATGTGTGTGTGTGTGTATATATATATATATATATATATATATATATGTAAAAGTCATGGAGCTAAAACTGCACTTATTTATTCAATAATCACCTAGTTCAATGTATAATGGAATACATAACCAGTAAATATTAACTGAAAGACTAAGTGAACATTTTTCTGATTTTTTCTAAGGTTCACATTTTTGAGATGGAGACTTTTTTCTTTTTTGTTGTTGTTTTTGTTGTTCTTGTTTGTCTATTTGTGATACTATTAATGGAACCCATGGTCACAGCATTATAAGACAAGCAATCTGCCACAGAGTCATATTCATAGGCCCTTTTTTATTTTTTGTCTTTATTTTTAATTTTAATAAGAAATAACAATGACACAGTTTCAAAATACATTAGTAGAACAGCCACAATAATTAGTACAATGCATATTGTTGTCTTCAAGTAGTTGTTCAGAGTACAAGATGCAGACATGATAACTTTTCTAAACACTGTTGGTACAAATATTTCTTCTTGTTGAGCTTAGAGAAAGTAGTTGTATGCATAATCCAATATTGCATAACAGTAGTGGGTTATCAGCAGAACTGGCAATATCAGAAGCTGTTTACTTGAGCCTTTTATAGCTCAGCATACTAATGTGCCTTTACATTTTTATGCCTCATGGTTAAACTTTTCTGCTGGGTTGTGAAGGTCAAGTTAAATTAAGACCTGTATAATAAAACATGTAACTTTTGTATGTGACAAGGTCAGTCAAATCCCTCTACCTTGAAAACATGTACAGTGTTTTGTAGAACTTTTTTCAGGCCCTTTTTATTTTGAGACACAATGGCCTCAAACTTGCAGTCCCTTGCCTTAGTTATTCATGTAGCTGGGATTAGGAGTACAGGCCATTCCAGTCAGCCTTGGCTCAATGTCCTCCAAAAAATTACTTCAACTCACTTTGCCTCGTTTTTGACATCCAAAAACCAGGACAGATTACAACAATCTCTGTCTCTAGATTTTTTCTAAATGTAGATCACTCCAAACTAATAAAGCATACCCTCTGGTACACAGTACATACTCACAATGATATACTATTATTTTCATTGACTAATATAATAGAAGGATGAGCAATAGAGTAGGGTATTTGAGGAAATTAGTCTGGAAACTGTCAGAGATGGCAAAGCAAATGGAATGAAACTGGTTTTCAGCATGTGAACTTTATTTACTAATATACCTCTCTAATCTTAACTAGTTGATTCCTGCAACAGATTATATAAATAAGTAATTACTGTCTCAAAATACAAGCCTTGCTGCTCTTTCGCAGAATATTTTCAGTCCACAGATGACTGTGCAGCACTGATCCTCTAAGATATGTTGAGTATGTCACATTCTTGACCCCATCTGGGCAGCACAAAAAAATTACTAGTAAAACTCCAGGTAGTTTTGCATTTCTGGATTTTAAATTTTAATCGCAGCATTCCTTCTAGCCATATACATAAAGCAGTCTAATATATGTGACTTTCGGGGTAGTTGTTTTTCAGTGAAAGGACTCAAAACAATGATAGAGATAGGTTACGTATAAATCTCTCTGAGTATCAATACAGCTTTACCCTCTCATCTGTGATTTTTAATGAGTTAATGTACTTTCAGGCTGATTTTTCCAAATGCAGGAGTAGCCATTATAGTAATGAAATTATACCACCTCATTAAGTTACACTGAAGATTATGTATTGGATAATTCATGAAAAATAATTTCAAATGCACTGGACAGAGACAATCTGGGCTCAAACTCTGGCCATGATGCTTATTAGCTATGTGTACTACAACAACTGTCCTCCCTGTGCTTTCCTGAGTGCTTTTAGAGAGCTTTTGCTTGTTAGTTTTAGTAGTAGTGTTGAAGAGAATATCTAGTCAATCAAAACGTTGCATGATTTTTCTTATACTTCATGATTTATATCAAAAATCTGAAGCAGTGTTGACACAAAATGAGATAAACATTGGGTTAATAAATGATTTTATATTGTCTCTAAAAATATTTTTTCCTGCATTATAGGTCAGAGAGAATCCAGTGCAGATAGAAAAGGGATTTAATAGCAGTGTTTTGCAATCATCTGGAGAGGAAATAATGAGGGTACGAAATAAAACAATAGCCGTGGAAATGAGTGAGCAAAGAGAACAAACATCATTCTTAAGCAATAAGGAGAAGCCACTTGGAGCAAAAATGTTTAGGTGCAGAAAAAAAAAAAAGAGCCAAGAAAGATACTAAGGATTATTTAACTTTAATGGTGAAGAGAAAAGTCATACAAAAACAGTGTCACAGAAGCTAAGAAAAGACAGATTTAGGAACAAAGGACAAACAACAGTATCAAGTGCTACAATCAGAAAATCTTTTAAAGAGGTTGGGATCAGGGGATGTGATGAAGAATTATTAACCCTCGGCAAAAAGAAAAAAAAGTACTCGAAAAATTTCACTAATCAGCACAAACAATTTAAATACATTATGTTACAAATCAGAAATAATACAAATGAAACTATGATGAACAAAGCATCAAAATTTTAAGTTAAAGCGGTTGGAGAGATAAGATAGCTCTAGGCACACGTGCCTGGCTGGCAAGTGCAAGGTCCTGAGTTTGAACCCCATTACAAAAAAAAAAAAAAAAAAAAAATTAAGTCAAAGCAAGTGGCTGTTCCGTGCCTGGCAGGATGGTTCAGAGGTCTAAAGCGCCTGCTTAGGAAAGCTTGGGCGGCTGCAGGGACAGCGGTTTGATCCCTGGTACCACATGCTGTGCCAGCCCTGCCCTGAGGGCAGGCTGAGCCAGCCATAAAAATAAACAAAAGTTCTGAAACAATAACATAACATAACATAACATAAAATAAAATATTTTTAAAAATTAAAAAAAAAAAAAGCAAGTGGCTGTTCATGACCATGACATCACTGTGCAACATGGCAGGCTGTGTTTCCTGGAGCTGTGCAGCCTTTGCTTTCCTCTGGACAGATTTCTGTGTGCACAATATTTGCCAAGAGCTTGCACTACTGGGGCTCTATATTATTTTTAATATAGGGCTTTGAAATGTGGGAGGGTATTGTCCACTTGGCTTAAAACATGGGACAGTATTTTAATAAAGTATGTAAGAAAAGTTTCTCCTGCTCCCCTTTCTTACTGCTTCTCGCATGAACAAGAATGGCACAAAGACTTGACAAGTCCCTTGAGATTAAGCAATTAGAAAGGCTTTGGTGAGTTAGTGGGAGTGGTTTCAAATTGGTAACAAAAAGAGTAAACAGACCGCACATGCCTGAACAGAAATGAAGTTGAAGACTAAAGGACAGAAAAAGACAATTTTCTGAGAAGACAATATAGCTAATCCATGAAACACTTCTAAAACTATTCTTTCCCAGATAGCTCAGTGGATGAAAGCACCTGCTTAGGCAGACACAGGGACCTGGGTTCGATCCTCCTGGCTCCACCATCCAGGCACACTGAGACAGTGATTGAGACTGAGTCTGCAGCATATGACTATAATCCCAGTGCTTGGCAAACTGAAAACAGGAGAATCACTGAATCTGATCTGTGTAGTGAGGCCCTGTAGACCCTGTACTAAATACATTAAGAAAAAAAAAAAGTGCATGTCCAGTTCAACTTAACTTCCTAAATCTATCTGCTGCCAAAAATAAATCTGAAAAGCATTGGTAATATTGATTATTCTTATTTTGCTGCTTGAAAGTCAATTGACTTCATTGAAGAATTCCATTGGTGACTTAAAAACTGTGCCAACAAACTGGTACCACTTTTGCTGTGATCACATTTCTAAAATATTTCCAGCAATGGGCACATTGATGGACCTTTTTCTAAATACATTCCAGGAATCACTTTTATAAAAAATAATTCTTTTGAAATTCAGATGATTACTAATAAAAACAGATATGACTTAGCAATAACATTTAGATTAAATTTTAAACATGCAAAAAGGTCTCCACTGATGACCTTTTTTTTTTTTTTTTTTTGTCTTTTTTGAGACAGGGTCTCGCTATGCAGTTCAGGCTGGCCTTGAGCTCACTCTTGTAGCCCAGGCTGGTCTTGAACTCACATCGATCCTACTGCCTCAGCCTCCCACACCTGACTTTTAATCTTGTGTTTTTATTTGTGGCTAAATCAGAAAAATGCAGAAATAGTTTTTTGTTTTCTCTTTTTTTTTTTTCCTATGGGAAATGTTATTAGAAAATTATTTAAAAGACATACCTGACAAGATGGAGTTAATGTAATTTGGGTGCTTTATGGGGAAAACACTGAAGTTTAGTGAATCACTTTCCCTTTAGAGTGCAGCACAGTGCTTTTCAAAGCCCACTAAGTTCTTAGGCATCAACTCTGGCTGTTTTAAACTGTCAAGTTTTTGGTCCTATCCAAAGGAAAATCTGGAAGTCCAGATTGCAGAATTTTTAGTTTTACCAAAATTCCCCAGTGATTTTCAGACATGACAAATTTTAAAGGACACTGAAATTAAGGTAACATCTCATTCCACTTATGGTAACTTCTTCATTTTTACACATGATGACTGAGAAAAACATTGGAGTGCAAAAGTAATGCAGACACTGCCATTCCATCAAAGTGATAAATAAAATATAATCAGTAAATAGTTGATGAATGTTTGCTGTGTGTAATGAATCTAAGTTAAAGTACTCCCCTAGGAATCTATAATGTGTATTAAAGTTTTCTTATGTCACTTTATAAAATTTCAAAACTCACATATTACCCAACCTATTTGCCTGTTACTAAAACAGCAATATTCACCCATGAAAAGCATATGAATATAAATTTCTAGCCGGGCGTGGTGGCTCACGCCTGTAATCCCAGCACTCGGGAGGCTGAGGCAGGAGGATTGGTGCGAGTTCGAGACCAGCCTGGGCTACAAAAGTGAGCTCAAGGCCAGCCTCAACTGCATAGCAAGACCCTGTCTCAAAAAGACAAAAAAAAAATAAATAAATAAATAAATAAATAAATAAATAAATAAATAAATTTCTAATTACCATATAAGTATATCAATTTTTTTTTTTTTTTTTTTTTTTTTGGAACTGAGGATTGAACTCAGGCCCTTGTGTTGTCAGGCAAGCACTTATTCCACTGAGCTATCTCCTGGACCCCACAGTATATCAATATTTATTTTCAGAAAGCTTATAGAGTTCTTAGGCACTCTAAAAATTACCCAATTATTTATCATATAATCTATTTCAAAATATAAAACACATAGTGGTATAGTTCATATGCAGCATAAATAAATTTAGATATAAAATTCTCAGTGACTGCACTGTGGGAAAAAAATCCTTGTCTCATGAGGACCATGAAGATGAAATTATAAGAGTTGTAATTAATTGTTCTTAATGAACTATTTGCATTTCATGCCTGCTAACTGAGCAAACTCTTCTCATTTTAGTTTACTATGTGAAAATCAACTCTTTCAGAATCAATGTTGGTGTCACAAGGTAAATAGCAAATTTCTCAGAAAGACGAAGAGCTGAGAAAATAAATCACTGTACAGAGTAATAGTGTACCAAAATGACCCTCATTGTTCTTAGCAGATTTCTTCTAAGAGAGTTTCCTATAGCACTCAAAAACTTACAAATTAAGATGCAAATATTACCTCAAATACTACATTAAGTTATTGCCCCTTTAAGTAATGGATATCAATATAGTATTGTGAAACACTTTCATATATTTAAGACAAACTTATAAAAACAAATATTTCCTTAAAAAATCCAATGAAATATAGTTATATTTCAACCAATATATTTATTTTACCTTTACCTTTCTCTAATATGTTAAATCACATTTATAATCACAACTGTCATTTATTAAACAGTAAGTAGGTCAGGTATTGGCTCTTGATCTAAGCAGGTACAAATATTATCATTTGATTGTCTTCAAATGTTACTAGAATCACAAGCAATTGTTATCTTCATACAAATGTTATAGATAAAAAATAGACTCAAAAATGTATATAAAAATTTCCTTGCCTTCTTCTCTCTCTCTCTTTCTCTCTCTCTCTCTCTCTCTCTCTCTCTCTCTCTCTCTCTCTCTCTCTCTCTCTCTCTCTCTCTCTCTCTCTCTCTCTCTCCAATAAGGGACTAAACTTTGGATCCTGCACTTGCCAGGTAGGAATTTATGTAGCTAAGCTATCTCCCTATTCCCAGAAATGTGAATTAACTTAACCAAGTATATAGACATCAAAACTTTAAATATGATGTTCATTCATCCCTCTCAGCCCCCTGCAGTTAAAACAATAAAACTAGTCTCAGTCCCTCTTCTGATCTCCATTTTTTCTCTCCTCTCTCTGTGTCTCTTTCTCGCTTCCTCTCTCTCCCCCCTTTCTCTTACAAATACACACACATGTACACACACACACAAACACACTCAACCACACTTCCCTGGTTATCACATGGGATTTATTTTCCATCATCTCCTCTATACATAAATGATAAAGGAAAAACTTTCTTACTTCAAGACACTTTCAAAAATACCTGGAGTTGCCGGGCATGGTGGCACACGCCTGTAATCCCAACACTTGGGAGGCTGAGGCTGGAGGATTGGTGCGAGTTCGAAACCAGCCTGGGCTACAAAAGTGAGTTCAAGGCCAGCCTCAACTACACCGTGAGACCTTGTCTCAAAAAGACAAAAAAAAAACCAAAAAAAAAAAACCTGGAGTTAACATGAAATACAGTAATAAATGAATTAATGAGGTAAAAGAATATATATTACCATCTAATCAAGTCATATTTATTTTAGAATATCACAGATGAAATTAGGCCAACTACCCTTGTACTTCACTTACTGAATTAACTTTATTTGCTCTCTGATTTTAAAAAGAAAGCTAAGCACATTAAAAAATTAAACTCAGAATATTTTCAAGCAAATATATTTGCATGTGTCAGTGGATTCCATTAATAATATTTATTAGAAAGCAACTTATCAAAGGCTTTCTGTATTTTTATAGTTTAACTCTAACTTGCTATTCCTTTTCTTGTTATTCTAACTTATTATTTAAAACAATATCAAGAAATTGAAAGAATTATATTCAAAAGTATATGTTCCCTTTTTCTGTGTAGTTATGTATTTAATAATCATTTAAATTCAATATTCTGCTTAAGTTGAAAATCTAGGAGGGTTAATGCAAAGATAATATTTGAAAACTTTTATTTTGTTTAGGGAAAAGATGGAAGGAAAAGCTATTGTGAGTATGAGAAATAGACTAGATGTTTCATGAAATGCTGAAGATTCTTCAAACCAACCTATAGCACCATACCACCCTACCATCAAGCAGGAGTGTACATATAAGTTGAAGACAACAATATTCCTGGGATAGTGAGGACTTGAACTCTAACTTTCCTGGGTAATGTAACTGTAGTAACAGAACAGATATCCCTAGGCTAGGGTGGGAGGAGTACTAAGAGCGAAGATAAAGTGTGGGGGGACACCAAATTCCCGGGAACCTGTGGTGCTGCACCCTGACTGAGTCCTTGCCATTAGCTGTACCTTTACTGGAATCATTCTCTTCATTGTGTGTAACAAGAGAGCACTGGGAACTAAGGTAATGCATGATGGAATAATAGTCCCAAAATTGACTGAGGTTGAGGAACAGTTTTACACATGCCTACAAACAATGTGGGTCCCCTAAACTCAAGTTTCTTCCTTGGTGACAGGCTCACGGCTAGCATATGCTGCAGCTGGTATTCTACCTTTGTCTGTTGTATTTGGGGGATTGTAGGGTGAGTACAGCCACTGTGGTTTCGGCTTCTCAGGGAGTGCCCAGGAGCCACGTGTCTTCTGCAGCACTGAAGCAGCAGTGGCAGATGTACTCTGTAGCTTATATATTTGTTCACTGGGAGTTCTGCAGCTGTAAGGTCCCAGCAGAATCATTGTGCTGGTTTTTATCCAGACCAAGGTCATCCTTGATGGGGGAGTGAAATGCACTCAGGAGCCTCAGCTTCCTGTTGGGCTAATTCCTGTTCAGTACTGCAGAATTCAGTCTGTGCCACCAAGCTCTTCTCTCACTGCTTCCTAATCCTCACCTCACTGTCATTAAACACTGCATTCATTTTTCAGGAGGGTAAGATGGCCATTAATGTAGATTTTTAAGCTGTCATCTTCGTTATTCATTTGATCAAATAAACATGTTTGGTAGAAAAAAATGCTAAGAACTAGAAAGTCACATTCGAAATTCTTTTGTTAAAAAATAGGTGTATTTTTATCACATCTTAAAAATCACTTCATAGAATATTCCTCATAGTTCATTCCTTAACTGTAATAGCTATGCTTTATTATAATAAAAGTCTAAAGTAATAGCCCATTCCAGATAAATACTACTGGATACATAATTATTAGTATAATATTAATATACAGTATAAATATTTTTTATTATTTAAAATAATATCAAGAAATTGAAAGAACTATATTCAAAAATGATATGTTCCCTATTTCTGTGTAAAGTATTTAAAAATCATTTAAATTCAACAACAGTCTGCTTAAGTTGAAAATATTGAAATTAGCCATGTAAAAAATCGTTTTAAAGTCAAGCACCGGAAACACACATTTTGTGCACTTCATTTCATTTTATAGTCTCTAAGAACTATTACAATTTTTAATAAACTTGTATCTGGGATTTGAAGCCAAATACTTACATTCAAAAGGCAAGCATTTATTAACCAAAAGACACCCAAAGTGGTAGTAAAATGTATTCCCCACTGATAAGTTTTAAATGGATTGTAAAAACTGCATTTTATTAATCTAGCCACAATTAAAGAACAACAGCTGTCCCATTTGCATCCTCATTGCCCTTTTTCTTTCATTTAAATGTTCCTGATAAACAAACATCTCACAGTTGAGTTTCAAAACCACACTTCCATTCCCTTCATTACAAAATGTTTTATTTACTTCACATTTTAAAAATATGTCATATAAATTTAAAATATTGGGGCCCGACAGGATAGCTCAGTGGTCTAAAGTGCCTGCTTAGGAAAGCTTAGGCGGCTGCACGGACCACAGTTTGATCCCGGCACCACATGCTGCACCAGTCCTGCCCTTAGAGCAGGCAGAGCCAGCCATAAAAATAAATAAATAAACAAACAAAAGTTCTGAAACAAGAAAAAGAAAAAGAAAAAATTCTAAAAAAAAAAAAAAATTAAAATACTATGTCACAGATTAAGATGAAGTACTTCTCTACGTATATTGTTATTTGTGTGCATATATGTCTCTATATATTCATTTATATACTAATACACATATATTCATTACATATGACACATGAAAATATAGCTTATATATGCATGTATAGATGATTCATTTTCATTCTATTACTTGTCATGATGCAAACCCAGTTATAAATTTCGCAGCTAAGGAATGTTTTATAAATGGTCAAGTCATTGTCTGTTACTAAACATTTATAAATATGTTGAAATAAAGTTTTTGAGCAAAATAGGCAAAATCATGCCTGAAAACAACAACAATAAACCACATTTTAAATATTCATCTTAACATATGTATCAAATTAAATCCTCTGATACTATTTTTTAAATGTAAACTGAACACTGTATTCTTTCATAAGGCAAATAACTTCTTGATATTTTTAATAAGTTCCCTGTCAAATTCAGTCACCTTTGCTGACAGAGTGTGTGAGTAAACTGCTCCTTTGTGTAAATATAATATTGCTTCAAACATCTCAAACTCAGAAGAATAATGTGCCTTCCCTCTCAATTATGCTTAAAGTTAAAATTAATAGAGAATAACAAAAAATAATAGTGACCATAACATACATTTGCCACACATGAATATCAGCATCCACATTAAAGAAGAAACATATCATATTGAAACCTTCTTTGACTGTTGTAGAATTTTGGCTGCTAAGTCATTCATTTACAGCACTAGAAACTGAATAATTCATGACTATGTAGTGTACAGACAGACATTATGGTTATATGTAAGTACTTTTATAATCACAATAATAATAAAACTGTGGCTCAAAGCAAAGAACAACTTCATTAGGTCCATTTATGAAGAAAAATTTTTAAATGTATACTTTTAATATGAAAGTAAAATAAGATGTTTTTTCAATGCAAAGCTACTTAATGTCATGATCTATGTCACTGGTATGAAGATTGGAATAAATAGTAATTTCTAAAATACCCAAGTAGTTAACAATGTGTTTTAACATTCATAAAGTATTGTTTCAAGCCGGGCGTGGTGGCGCACACCTGTAATCCCAGCACTTGGGAGGCTGAGGCAGGAGGATTGGTGCGAGTTCAAGACCAGCCTGGGCTACAAAAGTGAGCTCAAGGCCAGCCTGAACTGCATAGTGAGACCCTGTTTCAAAAAGGTAAAAAAAAAAAAAGTATTGTTTCAATAAACTGCATTGATATTAAAGTCAGCATGATGAGTATAAGCTACCTTTCCTATTGATTCAAATCCACTTATGTGCGCCAGTACTCAAGATGACAGATTTCTATACATCGTTATCTTTCCCTATTGAAGATAGCTTCAAGAATAAATAGAGGGGGCCGGGCGTGGTGGCGCACACCTGTAATCCCAGCACTCAGCAGGCTGAGGCAGGAGGACTGGTGAGAGTTCGAGACCAGCCTGGGCTACAAAAGTGAGCTCAAGGCTAGCCTGAACTGCATAGCGAGACCCTGTCTCAAAAAAGACAAAAAAAAAAGAATAAATAGAGGGGCCCAGCAGGATGGCTCAGTGGTCTAAAGCGCCTGCTTAGGAAAGCTTAAGCAGCTGCAGGGACCGCAGTTCAATCCCTGGCACCACATGCTGCACCAGCCCTGCCTTCAGCCATAAAATAAATAAACAAACAAACAAAAGTTCTGAAACAAGAAATAAATAAATTAATTAATTAATTAATTAAAAAATTCTTTTAAAAACTGTTAAAAAATAGAGAACACAATATTTTTTTTTAGTTTTTATTTTTTGTACTAGGAATCAAACTCAAGACCTTGTACTCATCAGGCAGGTGCTATGACACTGAGCATTATCCCTGGCACACACAAGGCTTTTTTAAATGTGTTCATCCCAGTGATATACCTCCTTATAATTGCTCACTGTTCTCACTGAGTCTATTATAATCTGCTCACTTATTTCAATATAACTGCCAGGGAGGCACAGGAGCACAAGTCCATAATTCCAGTATTCTGAGAGGCTAAAGCAGAAGAGGCACAATTTCCAGCCCAACCTCAGCAACTTACAACTTATCTAGACCTTGTCTTAAAATAAGAGAAAGAAAGAAAGAAAGAAAGAAAGAAAGAAAGAAAGAAAGAAAGAAAGAAAGAAAGAAAGAGAAAGAAGGAAGGAAGGAAGGAGGGAGGGAAGGAAGGAAGGAAGGAAGGAGTGGTATGTTATGGGTTATGTCTAGTTCTCCCCTCAAAGCCTCATGTAATCATTGGGCGGGGACTTCTATAGATTGAGACTTGACTCATGAGTCACTAGGATTATGTATTTTAGTACTGATGGGCTTATCGGTCTGAGTAGGGCTGGGACTATGGGTGTGGTCTAGGGCAGATATCCTAAGGCAGAGAGCCTGATAGGAATATAAAGAGAGACACAGAGACAGACTCAGGCTGTTGCTCTTTGCTGCCCTGTTTGTCTGGCTGCCTCTGTCACCATTTTGTTGCTGTTCCACCACCATGAACTGCTGCTCTCTGCCATGTGCCACTCAGTCTTGGATCCAGCGAATATGGACTGAAACCTCCAGTAATTGTGAGTTAAATAAACCTTTCCTTCCTTCATTTTGAATGTCGGGTACTTGTCCTAGCAACAAGTAATAAGTAACTAAGACATGGTGGCATAGGTCAATGGGAAGATGTCAAGTTCAGTCCCTAGCACTGTAAAAACAAACACACAAAGCTTTTAAAGGATCATTTGCTTTCTCTTATTAATATATGTACTTACTGCTCAGCTCCACCAGTACTTCAGGTGAAGAATAACTTCTATTTCACATTCTATTTCATACTCCTCTCTTGGGAAGAGATAGACTTGGATTTAGGCAGGAGACTGAATACAAATTTTAAAATTCACTATCCTGGTAACCTCAGTTACAGTCCCTAATCTAGCGTTCTCTGTATCCTTTACTTGAAAGCTTAAGAATTTCACTGACCTAAGACCAAAATTAAATGCTCACTCAGATCCTTTTCTTTCTTTTTGGAACCAGGGATTGAACTCAGGCTCCTGCACTTGCCAGGCAAATGTTTATTGTACTCAACTATCTCCCCAGACTCCCTTTCTTTTTGTTCAAAAATACTTGCTCATCCTGCGCTGCAACTAAGTACTACCTTACTATCATTTAACCACATTTTCACTTTCTGCATTAATACAACAATGAAGAAATGCATGGTTGACCCTATGTTCTAGAATATAATTTTGTATTGCATCATCAGGGTATAACATCTTATTTTAGCTAATCACCCCATAAACTCAAAGGAATTATGGGCAGAATGGCCTGAATCAGGGTTAATAATACAAATTGTTAAAATAATGTAAACATTTAATCAATGTTATTACAAATTCAGATAGAAAATGGGAAATACAAATGAAATTATAAATTGAAAAGGATCATTAGTAAGTTTTAGTGATATGTCTAAGAGTTTATTAAGAGTCATTATAAAAATTATTATCTAAAATAAACTTCAGACTTATCCACAGATCCACAAGAAAAATGTTCTAAAATTTCTGAAGAAATCTTCTGGTGTAGCACATCTTACTACATAATTAGCACTCCACAAGGAAGCACTGAGCATTTTGAACCAGTTAGAAGGGGAAGTCACTAATGATACATGAAATACAGATCTTCAAGATGTAATTACTATGCTGAGAATATGTTTTAGGATTGTGGGGATATCCCAGGCACCTCTTTTCATGGATCTCTGAAAACACACATTTGACCTGCTAAACTGAAAGATTAAATGGTTGATCTTTTTCCAGTTTTCTACTAATTAAAGCAGGAATTCTTCTTACAAATGGAAAGTATTTTTAAATGTGTGTGTTGTCAGATGTGTACAAAAGACAGGTTTGTCATTTCTTTCTCCTTCTGTCTTGTAGTCCACAGCATTATTTTCACACTTCAGCAGATGAACTGAAAGTCTCTGGTGCATCAAACCAGTATCAACCTTCCTGAATTAATTACTTCCTTCAGTCTCAGCTTTTTAATGAGTCTCTCTGGGAATTAACACAATTAAAAAAGAGAGAGTAACCAGCAAGACAGGGGTAGATGCTGCTTTAAGGCCTGTTCTCTCTTTTTTTTTCCTGCTTTTTATCATTAAACTCTTCAGATTAGTATTCAGGAAGTAATATCTCTCTTCTAAGAGTGATCTCTATTTTAAACAATCTAG
Source organism: Myocastor coypus (assembly GCA_004027025.1). Lineage (NCBI taxonomy): Eukaryota > Metazoa > Chordata > Mammalia > Rodentia > Myocastoridae > Myocastor > Myocastor coypus. The sequence continues at coordinate 58,035 of PVJA010000698.1, forward strand.
GTTTTCAGAACACTAAGAAAGAAAAGTTATTTCCAACTCCCACACTACCGAACCAAGTGTACTTGTTTCTATAAAATAACTCACACACATTTATTTGTCATAGGGAATATCAATATATCTGAATTATAAACAGCATTAACCCATTAACCACATTCATTCTTCAACAATCCAGATGCACAGCTATCTTCAGGAGTTAGGTTTCCAATAACATTTTTATTTTATGAATTGATAACACCTTATTAATAGTCATCTGCTGCATGTCCTAGTCATGATGTAGAGTGTGTGTGTGTGTGTATGTGTGTGTGTGTGTATGTGTGTTCATGTCCCTAGTACTACACTCATACAGATTCTGATTAGATGAATCTGAGCCATGTATATTTTTTCTTAGTCTATGAATTTTGGCCTGGTATTATTGTAAAAAGAAATTTCCAAAGTAATGATTTATTTTAGCATATACCCATTATTACAAGGCAATTAAAATGTGTACACTTACAGTACTGTTTAAACGTCATACGTTCATTGTACGTACCCAGAAATCTTCCATTGCTATATATTATCTATGCAAATTGGAAAATCTAAACTTTCTATATGATCCTATTTGGAACTCTGTATAAGGGCCTCTTTGTTTAAATAGCATAAAACTGACCTCCTTCTTTGAGAAAACAAAACATGCAAAGCAAAGAAACAACATACATATTGGGGAGTGGTACTTGGAATTGAACTCAGAACCTGGCACTTGACAGGTAGGCACTACACTACTGAGCTAAAGCCACAGCTCCAAACAGTGGATACAATAGTAGCTTCTTAGTTACCTTTCTTTGCTGAGAAAAAGAATCTAACACCCAGAAGGGGAAATTTACTTGGCTCATAGTTTGTAGAGATTTCAGTCTCTCATAGGCTGGCTCCAAGGTGGAATGGTATGGTAGAGAGGGGCATGGCTGAAGAAAAACTGTTCAGGGTGGGTAGAAGGTAGCAAAACAAGCAAGAGACCTCAGAAGGTTCTTTCTCCTTTTGTACTCCACCTAGCTACCAGGAGTAGGATGGTACCAAATCAGCAAGAGGACTGATTTAGTAATCACACACCCTTAATCTCCACATCGTACACTCTAGATTCAGCCACCTCTGAAGAAACCCTATGACTGCATTAGGCCTTGTGTGGACATGTAGACACAAACCATAGCAAGTGGTCTGCCTTAGATAACTGCTTATCTGTTTAGTAGGGTGAGCCAACTATCTAGTTGCAATGCCTTTCTGTCCTATTAGTCTGTCAGTCAAATTTGATCATCACACCTAAAGAAATTTTGGTTCATTTAAAAACACTAAATTATAAGGCAAAATGTGAATGGAGAAATGGAGTAAAGAGTAGGAAAAAGCTAGGTGTGGTGGCACACATCTAAATCTCAATTTTCCAGGAATCTGGGGCAGGAGGATCAGCAACACAGTGGTTACCATCTCTTATTCACACACACACACACACACACACACACACACACAAAAGACTGTGTCTGTAGCTCACTATGAGTGCCTTATGTTCAAATGTCAGTACCAGAAAATAAAAGAGATAAAAAGTTAAAAACACAAAAGGTAAAATGGTAGCTCAAAAATTATAAATAAGTACTTGGAATTAGATTAATGCATAACAATTATGAAATATACATTTGTAGTCTGTAAAAATGCAATGAAATTAATTTATTGAAAAATTCTAAATATTCCTGCAACTGAAACGTAGAGAAATACTTTCAATAGATTCTCACAGAGAGGCCCTGTGGGGTGTACAGCTCTGCACCACGTGTGCACAATATCCCCACCTGACTACAATCTTTGACCCAAAGTAAGCACAGTACTTTTTATTAGCTTCTTTTTACAAAACCTTCTGACACACCATCATTAAATCACTAATAAACCAAAACATGGCAATGCAAGAATGCCTTCTGCAACTATCTAGATTAATTCTGAATCATACAAAATTGTTTCTTGAAATCAGGTATTGTTGATTAGTAGCTGAAAAGAACAGGGAAATTGAACATGTTCCACTACCAACAAGAATAAATGGAATTTATTCTTTAATGAATAAAGATTTAATGAATTTAATCTTTAATGAAATTTGAAAATGCCTATCCATACTTAAATGTGTGGTTTCCTACCCAACTCGGACGAGTAGTGATCCTCCTGTTTTTAGCCTCCTCAGCACTGAGATTACTGGCATGCACCACCATGCCCACACTCATTCGCCCACTCAGCACACCTGGTGTAGGGATCTGTGCAGCATGTGGTACCAGGTACCGAACCACTGTCCCTGCGCTTGCCTAAGCAGACCAGTAGTTCTTAAGGAAAGAATTTGGGGATTTATCAATAGACAGTCAGGTAATACTTGTAATTTTACTTTTTAACCCGAAACATTGAATGACAATGCAATACAATTAAAAAAGATATAAAATAATTTCAATATTGTACCTTACAATTGCTGACTTTATGTAATATAATTTCTCAAGGATCTTCTAAGTTACATTGGATGTTAAAATGCATTTTTATGTATCTAAGACACTGGATTGCCACAAATTATCCGTAAGTACAATTCACTGGAACATTGCAGTGTTTGCAAATTTTTTTTAGGATTTAAGACAGGTTTATCCTAAATATTTTTTCCTGAGTATGACTAACAAAGTCAATTGACTAATAGGGTCATTTCCTACTTTTCAAACTAAAAAATTTGTAACCATTATAAAGTGAAATTCTCACCTCTCTTTTATTGGAAATGCTGTTAGATTTCATACAGTATCAAATAGAGTGCAAATGCTATGCATATAATTATAAATTTTGTTCAACAAGGAGAAATTGTAAGAAAAAATTATGCATATAAAGATTCAATATCTTTACACAAATATTTTTCATCCATGCTTAGTTGAATACATGGATGCAGAACTCATAGAAGGTCAACTGTATTATGACATTACGATAGGTTAAGAAGAGAGGTTAGAGAAACCACTGTTTATCCTATTAAGATATTATTAAACTATCCATCAAAAGACCATTAGGAACAATCCAAGTTCTCAAAGTACTTTTAAGGTTATATTGAGAATCAATAACTCATACAACCTAGCTAATAATCAGTTTATGCCTGGAAACAAAGGTTAAAAAAAGTCAATCAGATCTGGGCATACCCCGAAATGGCTCTGTACACTGCAGTAAAACAGTATTACAATAAGCTCACACAGAACACTGGTATGAGAAGTCAGACTTGCAATGGAACAAGAAAGAAACAATTTGGAAAGAAAAGTTATCACAATTGCCTAGTTTTTAGAGAATATAGAATTACACTGAAAAAAAAAAAAAAAAAAAACAGGATGTACTCAAATCTGATTTAACTTTAAAATAAGCATAGTTTCGGGGTTACTTTTAGAAAAAAAAAAAAAAAAGCCAAACAGTGAAAATATTTCTGTACTCACTTGGAAGTAGAAAATTGGATATTTTGTTTAATTAATCGTAAGTGGAAGAATAAGATGGGAAGCACAACTGTGCCTGGAGAGTTATCAGAATATCAGGTCCAATTATAATAATTATTGTTCCCTACATGGAAAGAACTAAGAGAACGAACTGGGAGAACAAGATTTTACAATCTCACTCCAGTGGCCTCCTCAAAATTTGGCTTTCAGTGTTGCTTCATTAAAACGGTTCTTTTTGAAAAATATCTTGAAGAATTGAAAGCTATATTTTTTTGTTTGTTTGTTTGTTTTAGACCCATAGGGAAGGGTCTACAGCATGTTCAGGGTCTTACTACTAGATTGGACTCATAGTGATCCACCTGCTTATAGCCTCCTAAAATCTGGGATTATAGGTGCGTGCCCCCAAGCCCAGTCTCAATTGCTGTTTCAACACACCCCAGGGGAACTGAATCACTGGCCCCTGAACTTGTTTGCACTTTAATCCACTGAGCTATGTGGCCAGCCCGGAGAGCTAGAAATTTTCATATTATTGATATCCACAATTATGATGGGAAAGACCAGGTTCCCATTGTTTTCCTGATTTGTGGAAAATTTTGAATCAAATTCAACTATAATGAATATGTATGATCATATGACAGCAAATTTATATTTTTTCTACTTTATTAATATCCACGACTCCTGCCTTTCTGTCCAAGGTATCACAAATCTTTTGGCAAATGAGGTTTATTTAAATTTAAAAAATGAATGAATAGATAAACAGATGACATATTCAAAGTACACATCTTATATTATGGTTGCCTGAATCAAGCTTAAAATAATCCTAATCATGTTGATAAAATTAAAGAATAGGCTTTCTCTACAACAGGATTAAAAATATTTTAAAAAGCCAATTTAAGTAATGATGATATGCTTTATTTTAAATAAAAACATCATTCTTATAAAAATCCAACCAGAAAAAAATGAAATATACCACTAAATTGAAAACTGAATCAAGAAAAATTAGTTATTTTCTGCCTCAGCATTTCTAAAATTCCTCTTCCACAGTCCAAATTTAAGTCCTTTACATTTATAATAGCTCTACAAGGAAATTGCATAAAATGGTAAGAGTAAGCCACCTCAAAAGATCATTTCAAAAAGGAATCATGTAAAGTACATCAACATTTAAGCAGCAAAGATAATCTGAACAAGTCAATGATCAGAAGATGGCTTTCTTCCAAGTTAGCTCTCTTTGTCCTGGCCACCCTTCCCCCAGCTCAATCTGATTGGAGGATGTGGGAAGGGTGAAAATGCAGGGATTGGGACAGGAGGTGGAGGGAATGAACACTGGGAAGGTCTAAAAACAAATAGTTTTTGAGCAGCATCATATATATACTTCATCCCTTATGAAACATTGAAATAACTGAATGGGCCAAGTATTAGATGTTTAAAAGATATTTTTCTTTTCTTTCTTTTTTTCCCTGTATATAAGACAGGGTCTACAGTATCTATGAGGTCTACAGAGTCTCAGTACACAGATGGACTCATAGCAATTCTCCTGTTTTCAGCCTCCCAAAGAGCTGCGATTACAGGTGCATCACACCATACCCAGTCTCTATTGCCATCTCAGCGACCCCACAGAGTGGGACTAGCACAGCACACTAGGGATCAAACCCTGGCTGCTACCCTCTGTCTAAGCAGGCACTTTAGTCTACTGAGCTATTGTGCTGGTCCAAGGTATTTCTCTTTTATAACAAATGTGAAATGTGTCATAAAATACTTAAGAAATATTGTAACCATCAGTTATAATGACCTAGATACAACTTATGCTTTTCAGACTATACCTATAATTAAAAGAATGGACATGTGGGCTACAGAGCTAGCTCAGCAGCAGAAATGCCTCTCTGGTAAGCACAAGGTCCCAAATTAGAAGCCAGGTACCACAAAAAAATAATAATAATAATAAAATTTAAAAAAGATGTGTTGTAACCTAATTAATCCACAGGGTATAAATACTTTTCTTCCATTATATTGAATTATGTATCTATTATTCATTAAATTGTACATGTCTGTCTTTTTTCAACTTTGGATGATCCTCTTACATGGTTGTTTTAGTATTGGAGAAAATTGTATTTGTTTGAATTAATAATAACTAAACACATGTAAATACTAATTAAAACAAGTATATTATTTGTCATAAATGCTCTATTTTGCTTGAAGTGAACATACTTCATTCCATTATAATAGGTTCCTCTTGCCTTGCTAACATACTGTGGAATATTCTTTAAAAGTACTTTTGATTACATTACACATTTGAAATTATAAAAAACAAAAAAGTCACGTGGAATTAGTTCTTTATGCAGTGTGTTCCCTCACTTTTTAGTGAGTTCATAGCATTGGAAGGGTTGGTCATGACTTCTTTTTTAAAAAGTAATGTTACAAAAAGTGACTATATGGTCATTGGGAATGACCTTGAGACTAAAGTCTCCATATCTCCCAATCTATTCTAAGTATCACCAGTGCTTGGGAGCTCACGTCTTGGGCTTTCTGTACTGATAAATGAGTCCAACTCATCTTTTCCTTTGAGCTTCTGATTTAAAGTACTTAGGGTTCAATTCATCACAAATTACCCATAGATTTACAAAGTACTCCTACCTCAGATCAAAATTTATACTTTGCTAGGATGAAACAAAAGGAAACTTAAAACACCAAACTGGAATAAAGATATGCAAAAGCTCAAAAATAAGCTTTTCAGAGGGAAACTCGAGTCTCCTGTCTTCTTTACTTTCTAGGTTGAGCACTGCAGCTTACCTGAATTTACAAAATCTACAGAATATTCATGTACAACTAAAAATGCCAAAAGCTACTATCCTGTTCCTAGCATATGCATATTTATTTCAGAATCTAATATTTCTAAATTCTAAATTTTAAAATTTTCAGATGATAATAGTTTGGAAAATTAAACCTCACTCATGATACACTTACATGAGCATCCATGTGGTGGAGTGAGACAACAGTTGACTTATCAAATACCTGTGCGGATCTCATAACCACAACTAAGTTGATGAGTCCCACTGTCCCGGCTCCTCAAAATTTTAACTATTTGTGTTTCTCTCCTCATTCACTACATATCTTCATATTATAGGCTTACAATATATAAAGTTGTGATATGAATAAACTGCAACATTCTTACATTGCTGATGAAGATGAAAAAGATATAAATACTTTAGAAAGTAGTTGGGAAGTTTCTTAAAAAGTTAGAATCTACACATTCCAATCATGCATATTTATAAATGAACCCACAGATCTATACAAGGAATTTCACATGAATGTTAAAAGTGTTTTCTTTGTAGTAGCCAAAACCTTAAAAAATGCAAATGTACATAAAAAAGAATGAACAAATTATGGTTTATTGGTACAACAAAGAACCACTAGTGAACAAAAGCAATGTTCTGTCGATACTTGTCACACTTTGAATGAACATTAACAGGACAAAACTAAGAAAAAAAACCAAAAATTGATAAACACTTAAGTTATCATTTCTACTACTATCAATATTGACAATGTTTATGCTTTGGATAAAAAAATGATGCCGGGCGTGGTGGCGCACGCCTGTAATCCCAGCACTCGGGAGGCTGAGGCAGGAGGATCGGTGTGAGTTCGAGACCAGCCTGGACTACAAAAGTGAGCTCATGGCCAGCCTCGACTGCATAGTGAGACCCTGTCTCCAAAAGACAAAATAAATAAATAAATAAATAAAATAAATAAATAAATGTCACCCCACTGGCTTAGGTGTGGTGGAGTCTTTGGAATGTGATTTGATCATAGGAGCACAAAACTGGTATCTGACTTTAATATTATAATGACTAGAAGGCAGCAGATGTTATAATCTAGGTGAGATATAAGTTGAATTTTACTTGTTATTTTTAATGATGCTATTTGTTGAACTTAACTTTTCTTGCAAGTTTGCTTCTGAAGTTTTTTATTAAATTGCTTGCTAAGAATAATTTTTTTCTTGTTTCAGAACTTTTGTGTGTTGTTTATTTATATTTATGGCTGGCTCAGCCTGTCCTAAGGGCAGGACTGGTGCAGCATGTGGTGCTGGGGATCGAACCATGGTCCCTGTAGCTGCCTAAGCTTTCCTAAGCAGGCACTTTAGACCACTGAGCCACCCTGCCAGGCCCCGCTTGCTAAAAATAGAAACTGATGACAAAACATTAAACCTAATAATCTTATATATTTTCAACTGTTTTGTAATTGGGGCTACTTACATACAGAATAACTAGATCTTACCCCAATATTTGTAACATTTATCGCATTGATAGTTTCAGAACAAAAGGAACACTTATTTATCCAAATAAACAAATAATTACATAAACAGCTACAGTAAGGAGCAGGCAAAGACAAATCAAAGTGCTGAGGTGGGAATTATCAGTGTTCCTCTGCATGGAGAATTAAATTTGACACTCCCAGATCCCCTTAGGGGCCCTGTAGAGGACATTTTTCCTAAGAAGAAAATGACTTTTAGTAATGTTTTCTGTTTACCAGAACAAACAAATGCAAGCTTCCCAAAGAAAAATATCTTCCAATTATAGCCCCCAAATTTTCAGTTGAAAATAAGTTTCATAAATTTAGCTTATAAACACACCAAAACCAGTATTACATGAACAACATTTGTCAAAAATAACAACAAATAAATGATGCATTTAGCAAGGCAATTACTAACAAAAGCAGTAGAGCATAATGTATGTATACGCAAAAAATCTTACAGCATTATAATAATAAATAACCAAATATTATCAATAATTACAAGGAAGACTTAAAACAATCAGTTACAAATCAATCTTCTACCTTGGAAGTAAAATATAGCACTTAAAATTTAAAATTTATGGCTAGTACTCCTAAAACTATTATATAAATTTAAGGCAACTTCAGTCAAAATACCATCAGAGTATGTAAAGATCTATAGAAAATATTCTTAAAATTCATTTTGAACAAGAAGGTACCTAAAATAGCAAAACCAATTCTGGGCAACAAAGATAAGTCAGAGGGAGCCATAATGTCATACCTAAAATTATCCTATAAAGCTGTTATGATACAATTAGAGTGGTACTGGCAAAACAGCAGATCAGAGGATCAAGGCACCACATTAGCAGATGGAAAATGAACCCCAAACACTCCCTGCCACCTTAACTTTGACAAAGACATCAAACATGTTCATTGGAAAAGAGACAGCCTCCTTAGGAAATGGTGCTGGAAAATACCAAAGTCTAAAACCAGATCCATGTCTATCATCATATACTAAACTATGAATAGATAAAAGATCTAAATATTAAAACACAAATAATAAATTTACTGTGAGAGAAAATATGTAGTAATTTTCAAGACATATCTGTAAGCAGGAACTTTATGAAAACAATGCAGACCACATGGGAAATGCCACAAAGAATTAACAAATGCAAATCACCTTATTAAAAAGCATTTGCACACCACAAAAAGATCACCAACAGTGTGAAAAGAAAATACAGAGAACAGGAAGAAATTACAACCAGTTGTCCCTGAGACAAAGGATTTATATCTAGAAAACATAAAGAACTGAAAAAATTCAGACCCTCCCCAAATTCTAAGACACCATTCAATACTGGGCCTCTGAGCTGAACACACCTTTCTGAGATTGAAAAAATACAAATGATATATAAATACATAAGAAAATGTTCAAAATTATTGTCTAGTCAAAAGGTCAACTGCAGGCCAGTGATATAGCTCCACAGTCAAAAGCACCTGATTAGAGAAGCTTAGGCAACCGCAGGGACCAAGGTATGATCCCTGGTACCTCATGCTGTGCAAGCTCCACCCATAGGGCAGGCAAAGCCAGCCAAAATATAATAAATAAATACAATTATATATATATATATATATATATATATATATATATATATATATATATTTCAGTCAAAATACCTTCCTTGGAAAGTTCCTTCTTAGCTTCAGTTCAGATCCCTCAGCTTGCTAGCACAGATCCTTCATCGCACTAGCATAGACTTTCAGGCTTCTACCACTGACCACTGGGCCTTCCAAGCACAGCTCTGTGAAGTGTACTTGCATGAGACTTTGTTGTCTGTCGCAGGGCTTTTTGTTTGAGACAGTGTCTGTCTGTGCAGTTTTGGGAAGCCTTGATCTCACTGTAACACCAACTAGCCTCTAACATCAGTTTTCTTGCCCTGCCTCCCACGTGCAGGGATTTGATATGCATGTGCCACCACACCCAGCCACCCATTTTTTTTTTTAATTAAATTTAGTGGTGCATTTTAGATATACATGCTGATCATACTCATCAAAGGGAATTTCTACCTATACTGAATGCATCTGGATGTTGTAATGTTCTGTGTCAGTGCCAAAAGGAGCGGCGAGAAACCCAATGAATTTAGCTCAGCGGACTCACTGAGATTTGAAGTGAGCTCCAACCCACGGAAGAATATTACTTTTATTGAACACTAATGGACAGCCTAAGGAATTTGCATAACTGCTTGGGGGAATGCAGACTAGAGAGCACTACTTCTATCACCATTTACCTAACATCAGGTTAATACAAATGCTAATTGAAAACATTCCAAGCAGGGGAGAAAACAACCAGTAACTTCCCAAACAAAGGAAGAGACAACCCTCAAGGAGACATTAGAACAAGCTATTCTTTGTCTCCTTGAATGGTAGCTTTCAGGTAACCCCAAGTAATCCATCACAGCTGTCTCTGTACTTTGTTTATTATCTTTCACTATCTAAGATATTAATTCCTTACCTTTACATTTGGATTCTTTTCTTTACCCAACCCTTTCTTCTCCTTTTAGCTGTTCTTCTCTTCTGTTTATGAAACTTGTTTCCATTTTTTTTTAGAAATCGTTTTCTCATTCCCTTCCCACCTTTCCTATAGACAAATGATTCCAACACTATTTTAGTCATGCTTTTATGCATCTTACCCAGAAACTAAGTAATGAAAATGTGTAAAAAATGATCTAAATGCATGTATACATACATGTATACATACAGTATATACATATACATACATATAGTATATACATACAGTATACATACAGTATATACATACAGTATATACATATACATACAGTATATCTGGAAGGTTAAATGCTGCTCATTAAACTTCTATTTTTTCCTTTGAGCCCTCAGTACTTGAGGCACTGTAGCAGACACTCAAGGGTAATACATTTTATGATATTTTAGCCACTTTATATTACTAGATATGATGAACTAAATAATGAACTTGGTTTATACTTGAAAATACTTATATGGAACAGAAAAACATGAAATTATCCAAAATATTCATCAAGGGCTGGGCTGGATGAATATATTGCTATTTGGTTTCAATAAAGGAAGCGATATGGTATGTGAGACAAAATTAGTGTAACTGGAGAACATTATTCTAAAAGAAATAAACCATATACAGACATACAAAAACAAACAAACAACAACAACAACAAAAAAAAAAAACATGTCATTTACAATGTGAAGTCTGTAACATCTAAAGTCACAAAAGCAGAGACCAAACAGGTGATTAGCAGAAGATAGCATGAAAGTTTGAAAATGATAGCCAAAAGATGCAAATCCTCAGCTAAACAGGAGGAATAACTTTAATTTTTAATTAAACACATTTAGAAGAATCATACATCATGCACATATACTAACTTAACTACACTTAAACTTTGTTAAGTAAATTTCAGTGCTCTTATCACAAAACAAATATTTTAGGGGATTAATATACATATTATCTTGATTTAAGTACCTCACTGGGGTAATGGGAAGTTTACTTCTATAATAAGTGATGTTGGAAAAACTACATAAACAGATGGAGAACACACTCACATCACACTACACACAAAGAATTTCCCACATTTCCTTCATCAACATAAATACTGATAAGTAACTCTGGGTTGATTGCATGTTTTATTTAAACATTTACTAAAACTCTAAATCTACTAAAAGGAACATGGAAGGAAAGCTTCTTGACACAGGTCTGATTAATCAGCATTTGTCTATGAATGCAAATAAATACGTGACAAAAGAAAAAACAGCAAACAGGACAGCATCAAAATAAAAAAGCTCTGCAATGGAAATGACATAATGAAAACACAACTAGAATAGAAAAAAATCTCTCTTAACTATGTATCTCTGCTAAGGCTTTAGCAGCCAAAGTATATAAGAAGCTCAAATAAACCAGTAAGAAACTAATGACCTGTTACAAAATGTTTATTCAGAGAAAAGGACCTCAATAAATATTTTGAAAGGAAAATATATGTATGATCAATGCTGTATGAAAAAAATGTTATCAGCATCTTCAGAGAAAATGCAATTAAAAATACAAATAAAAAAGCCAGATTAGAGGTGGTGCACACCTCTAATCCCAGCACTTGGGAGGCTGGCTGAAGCAAGAGGATCAGTGAGAGTTCGAGACCAGCCTGGGCTACAAAAGTGAATTCAAAGCCAGCCTGAGCTGCATAGTGAAGCTGTCTCAAAAAAATAAATAAATAAATAAAACTCTTGTACCTACAAGGAAGACTATGATAAGAAAGACACATTTAAGCATACAGCAAAAACTAATCCCTAATCCCAGCACCAGGAAGACACAAATCAGAAGGATCACTCTAAGTCCAAACTGTGTAGTGAGACCATGCACAAAAATAAAACTAGAAAGAATGAACGAAAGAAAGAAAGAAACCCTTTGTACATGTTTATATAACTATATATGGGTACAGCCTATATAGAGAGGTTCTTCAAACAATATAAATAACATGTGATATAGAGTTCCCATTTGTGGAGATATATATTGGCTATAAATTTATTTATTTATTTTTATTTTATTATTTTATTTATTTATTTATTTATTTATTTTGTCTTTTTGAGACAGGGTCTCGCTATGCAATTGAGGCTGGCCTTGAGCTCACTTTTGTAGCCCAGGCTGGTCTCGAACTTGCACCAATCCTCCTGCCTCAGCCTCCCGAGGTGCTGGGATTACAGGCGTGTGCCACCACGCCCGGCTTATTGGCTATAAATTTAGACATACATACACAGTTCAAATAATAGTCAAAATCTTTTCTTACATTAGGGGGCAGGGAGATCATTCAGTAGAATAAGGACTTGCCTGGCATGTGCAAGGTCCTGAGTTCAATCCCTGGTACCGCCAAAAAACAAACAAAAGAAAGCAAAACAAAAATCCTTCCTTACATCATACATATACTTGACTAAAATTTAGTACTTCAGTGTTAAGAGTTTAAACAACAAAAATTTCAAAAAATATGAATCTGTTGCCATGGCTTTACCAAACTTTTATCTTTTATTACAATATTTTATGTTTCCACAGTGCTGGACAGTGATATCACTACTGTGCACATGAGCTTCAAGTGTTCTCTAATTTTCTACACAGCTAATTTCAAACCTTTCTGAATGTGATATTTGAAGACAAATAATGACAGACAAGATAGTAAATACAACTTTATTAAAATTGCAAACATTTATGTTTTGATGGATGTCATCACAAAATAAATTCATATAGAATAGAAAAATGTATTCCTAAATCATAGCTCTATAATAGCACTTGCAGCAGATTATATAGAAGCATCTAAGTTTTTTATTTATTATTATTATGACCGGCTCACACTGGCCTGGGGTAGGGCTGGTGCAGCATGTGGTGCTGGAGATTGAACCACAGTCCCCGTGGTTGCCTAAGCTTGCCTAAGCAGGCACTTTAGAATGCTAAGCTATCTCACTGGCCTGCAGCATCTAAGTTCCATATCTCAATAAATGAGTGAATGGAACAAATGGGTAAAGCATCTAAATAGGTACTTCTCTGAGGAAAATACAATTGGTCAATCAGTCTGTAAAAAGCATTTACTATTACAGAAATTGAAAGTGAGTGCAAATTGAGATACCATTGATATCTACTTCAATGGTCATAATTACCTTATAGAATATCAGGGCTTTGAGTAGGATATGGAGAAATCAGAATCCTGATGCACTGCATTTAAAACCATGCAACTTTTTAATAAAATAATCTGGTAGTTTAAAAAAAAAAAAACATCAAACACAGAATCACGGCATGAACCAGAATTTTTATTCCTAAAACCTCTAAATAGTTAAAATATATGTCTACATTTAAATAGAATGCAAATGTTCATAGCAGTTTTATTCCTAAAAGGAAGAAGGCTGAAACAACTCACATGCTCATCAAATGATGAATGAATAAATTAAATGTACTGTCTTGGTTACTTATTTTTTTATTGCTCGGACAAAATAAGCGATGCCCCAAGTTAAGGAAGAAATGGTTTATTCAGCTCACAGTTTGTGGAGGTTTCAGTACATAGTCTCCTAGCTGTAGGGCACGGTGGCACATGGCAGAGGGCAGCAGTTCACAGCAGTGGAAAACAGCAAAAGCAGCAAGAGGAAAAGGGAGGAGGACCAAAGAGAAAGCCTCTTCTCTCTGTTATATTGTATACAGGATACCAGCTTCAGAGCAAGTGTAGTGCTCACATTCATTATCCAAGCAATGAATCATAAGTCAACCAAAAACTCTAAAAGTCCACCCCATGACTACATGAGGTTTTGGGGGACATCTAGACACAAACCATAACATGAATCTAATATTAATATTACATAGCCAGAAACAATGATAAAATAGTGATGCATAATATACCCTAAATGATACATGGAAACATTATAATAAACAGAATAGTCAGCCACAATAGCCAGGTATGATTCCACTTAAGTGGAATTTCCAGAAAAAAGCAGATTTACACAAGGCAGCAAAATAGTAATTTCTGGCATTGGGAGCTAGTGTGTATGCAATTGCATCAAAATGAGAGAGGAAAACATCACTATCTATCTGAATATCAAACACCTTAGACATAATATGGAACAGATATTTTCTAACAATCAGTGATATTCTAAACTTTAAATTCCTATAGAATGTGAAAAAACAATTATACATTTTTACACAGACGTTTGGAAATCTGACCCATCTCTGAAATATATAAAACAAAAAAGGGGGATATAAATTAAGGACCAATTTATAGTGAAAACAACATATCTATATTTGTAGCTATAGCTATATCCATAGCTATATATATCTATATATATCAAATAGCTTGGATAGATATACAGATACTGTCTTAGTTTAATGAGAAGAAAGTTTGTACTTGCAGTGTTTAGACAATATATCATTTTTGCATCTTGTACTCTACTACAAAGTCAACTATATGCAATGTATTAATTATTGTAATCATCCTACTAGCCTGTTTTGAAACTGTCTCATTGCTACTTCTTTCTCATTAAAATTAGTTTTAAAAAAGATGAGGAAAGAGTATCTTATAAAACTCATTATCATAATGGTTGCACAAATCTGTAATTGCTATAAAATCTACTGAATTGCATTTTAAAAAGAAAAATTATATGGAATGGGAGTATGTTTCATCATAGCTTATTGAATATATATCAAACACATTATAGTTCTGAGTTTTAGACATATCAAAACTGTTATGCTAAAATTTATACTTTAATAACATTTGTAGATGTTTAAAATATATATATACACAATGTGATATATATGTGTATATGTATGTATATATTTTATATGTAGATATATATATATATTATAGAGTGTTTTTAAGTTCTTCAAATATTGCAATTACTAATGAGATCTGTGCTCCTTTTGGGTGTCAATACTTCAACTTGGAAGTGATATCAGAAGGACCAGCAAGATAGTTCAGTGGACTAAGTGCCTGCTAAGGCAAGTACAGGGAACAGGTTCGAATCCTTGGACCACATGTCATGCTAGCACCAGCACCAGGTGCACTGAACTGGCTACGAAGACCAGAAATGGTGGGGCATGCTTGTAATCCCAGTGCTGGGGAGGCTGAAACAGGAGGATTACTACAAATTTGAGCTGATTAGTGAGACCTCGTACCAAACACATAACTTTAAAAAAAAAATCATACCAGACACTCGAAGCCTTATCTTCTATCTCCCATTTGTATAGTACTTGCTTTGTGACTTTGTAAATGCACTTTAAAAACCTAACTTTGTGAGTATGAATAAAAGGAATACAGTATTACAGAAAGGAAAATAGCACAGTTTTTTTTAAATTTGAAGTATTTTGAGTTACAGGTTTGCATTTTTAAAAGATATCCTCTTTTTTTTTTTTTTGTCTTCTTTCAGAACTTTTGTTTGTTTATGTTATTTTTATGGCCGGCTCAGCCTGCGCTCAGGGCAGGGCTGGCGCAGCATGTGGTGCCAGGGATCGAACCGCGGTCCCTGCAGCTGCCTAAGCTTTCCTAAGCAGGCGCTTTAGACCACTGAGCCATCCTGCCGGGCGCCTTTAAAAGATATCTTAAGATTTTTAACAATCTTGTCTTGTACTAGAAATATTGAAAATACAAGTGATATTCCTTAGAGACTCTCAAATGAGTTTTGCTGTTGAATCTCACTATTTATAAACAGTGACCCTAGGAGGTATACTTGCAAAATAGCAAAGCAGGATTTCATATGCCTGTTGTACATGTGAGGTTTAAGAAACCAAAGGGCTATGCCCTGAACACAACTATTTAATCTCCAACATTAGAGCTGATTTACAATTTCAAGATGATAGTGGAATTACAATCAAAAGGTAAAGTCAGCCTGGATTGGCAAAATGGAAAATAATCGTTAAAATTAGAAAGAAGACTGTCTTCCCTATAAAAATTTAAGTTTTGACAAAGAATTCGGTAAATTATTACTATTTTCTTGATAAGGGCAATTTGTAAAATTATCCATTCTCAGTGAAACATAAGTGTGGAAGAACAATGCAGTTATATTTCATGTATTTTAAGGATAGCTCTAAACATTTATACAATTTTGGGCTTCAAATTTAGGTATGTTAAAGTAAAATCACATTGTAGTTACACTAGCATTAAAGTCCAAAATTCATTTCCAAACAATTCAAAAGAAAAACAAATGACATTTACATGTTATACTGAGTTTCTAGCATGAAATTCAGATGCAAGTACTTTCAGTAAGAAACTACAGGGCTGGGGAGAAAGCTCAGTAGAATAAGCACTTGCCTGGCAAGCACAACGTCCTGAGCTTTTATCCCCAGTATTGAAAAAAAAAAAAAAAAAGTCTACAAAATATTAGTTACAAATTCTTCACCTGGCTTTAAAGTGATAAATAATCATAGTCTAATGGGTCTGTTTGCTACTTTATTCTTAACTTTCTTGAGGATAAGCTTCATAATCTATGAAATGGTAACAAGAGGATAATTCTTACATTATTGATGGAGAATTAAACTTTTTAAAAAATCTAAATATCTACTGTAGCTGCTAAAATAAACTCAAGAGGCATAAATTATGGAGATAATATTGGGTATTACTCTAACAGAAGGATCAATGCTTTAAATTGCCATTAGTACTCAATTCCTAAATTCTGAATGTTCAGCCTTATGAGGAAGGAAGTCATAAAATGTCAACTTGAATTATCTATGTTCATGACAGGGACAATAATGAGACTCAACAGATAATCCCCAAAGTCTTTTCACTT
The DNA here is from genome assembly GCA_004027025.1 of Myocastor coypus. Lineage (NCBI taxonomy): Eukaryota > Metazoa > Chordata > Mammalia > Rodentia > Myocastoridae > Myocastor > Myocastor coypus. Next base: position 75,029 of record PVJA010000698.1, read on the forward strand.
AGGACTGTCACACCATGCAGGCATGCCCCTGTGTAAGTGTGCACACATTCATATAATCCCCATTTAGATGTTCTATTATGGACTAGATTTTTTTAAAAGTTATGTAAAACTGAATATTTATATCGCCAATTCTTCTCTAAAACTTTATTCCACATAGAAAATGAGAGCAGTGTTCTAACTCTATCCTGATATAAACAAATTAGGGACAAGATTAAATAAAAGGCTCACAGGCATCATTCAAGATTTAGTGACATTTCATAAAAATGCCATCTCCATTAAAGTAGCATTACACAAAATTTTTCTGGGGGTATTTTGCAGCAGATTAGCCTTCCTAATTACATTTTGCTTAAACTAATGCTAAAATTAGTTTCTATTCCCTAAGCACTTATCAGTTGACAGCACAAATCGTTACAAAACTTTCTAGGTGAGATACCACCCAAAATTAAAGATGTGCTTAATTTAATCCATAACAACAGAGCATACATATAAACAAATGGGAATTTAGTAGAAAGGATTCACATTTAATTCTTCCCTTTGATATATTTAAATTTTTGATATAATTCTTATATATTAACTACTTAAGGGAAATATAATTTATTTAAGAGAAAAATATATAATAACCTTAAATCGTAATGAAAAACTAACATTTGTGGTATATTGCTAACCATTTCCTAGAAAATCAAGACATGTAGTAAATGGTTTTCTTTAAATAATTTAATAAAATCATATCTTAATATTTACCAATCAACTTTTTTTTTTTTTTTTTTTCTTGTTTGAGAACCTTTATTTGTTTATTCACTCATTTATATGGCCGGCTCAGCCCGCCCAGAGGGCAGGGCTGGCGCAGCATGTGGTGCCTGGGACCGAACCACGGTCCCTGCAGCCGCCTAAGCTTTCCTAAGCAGGCGCTTTAGACCGCTGAGCCATCCTGCCAGGCCCCTACCAATCAACTTTGAATGTACAATGTCTTAAAGTTCTGTCATGACTTACAACAGCATATATTAAATATTTACAAGGATGACAATGCAACCACATTTTGATTCAGTTATCTAAATGAATTCTTTGAAGGTGAAGGTTATGCTCAAAATCTTTCTTTTTACAAGATCAAGGATCTATACTAATATTTTATGCATGAAAAGTACAGTAGCAGGTGATGACCAAGAAATATTGATTAGTTGATGTGAGTAACATCAGTAATGAAGAGCTTTCTTTTTACTCTGACTGTAAAACATTCATTTTTTAACAATTGGGTTTTCTTGAGCTGGCTGTTCTTGGCTTCAAAATAACAAACCATGCCGGGTGTGGTGGCTCACGCCTGTAATCCCAGCACTCGGGAGGCTGAGGCAGGAGGATCGGTGCGAGTTCGAGACCAGCCTGGGCTACAAAAGTGAGCTCGAGGCCAGCCTCAACTGCATAGCGAGACCCTGTCTCAAAAAAAAAAAAAAAAAAAAAAAAAAAAAAAAAAATTTTTAAGGGTTTTTTTCTTTTTTTTTTTCTTTTTTTGTGCATGGTCTCACAATCACAATGCAGCTCAGATCCATAGTGATCCTCCTGATTTCTGCCTCCCTATTGCTGGGATTATAGGCATGTGCCACCATGCCTAGACTCAATAATGGCTCAGTGCAACTGGGCGTGGGGCTGGCAGCCATGCAGTTCCAGGAATCAAACCCTGGACCCTGCATTTAACTAAGCGCTTAGTCCACTGAGCTATACTACTGTCCCTCCAAAAGCAAAATGTAATTAACTGAACACCGCTCATGAGCAAAACATTTGAAGATTCAGAGCTCTGTAGAAAGCACTAAGAACAATTCTCTGCTCACCTCACCTTCATATTCAACATATTTATGACTAATTAAAGCAAAAGACTTACTGAAATCTAACAGTAATAACAATTAGCTGGGGACCTAGGTCTTGGGAGTACTCTGGTATTACAAGGATACCCATGTCTAGCAAGCTCCCTGATGAAGTTCACACCATTAACTCACAGACTCCATTAGAGAGACAGAGAATTAAGAGGTTGAATGGAATAATCAAGAAGGAAAATGGGACAACTTCACAGCTGCCAGGAAAGAGCAAGATGGCTCCAACAGTTAACAAATGTGGAGATAGGGGACTTGAACAGTAATTAATGAAATAATTTCTATTCTTATGGATCTAAGAATGGTAAGAGGTATGTTTATCCATATTCACATTTTCCTTCATTTTTTGTCTCCTGTAATGGGTAATTTTTATTTTATACATGAAATTTAATGTTAATGACTTATAATAACATGATAAAACAGTTCAAATTTAATAACTGCTTACTTATTAAATCTAAGTACTCTACATTATTTAATGTATCTTCATTATCACCTAGTGAGGTAGCAATGAATATTAGTAATTGATGACCAAGAAATACTAATATTCATTGCTAATGAATGAATATTCCTCATAAAAGGTGAAAATATTTCACCTTTTTGTAGGTGAAAAAACGATCATGAACAGAGAAACTAACTAGCTTATTCAAAAGCCACAGAACTCATAGAGCCAGGACACGGGGACTAGTTCATGCTAGTTTATACAAGCTAATGGTTTAACTATTCAGGAATTTTGGATTTGAACCGTTACAGACATTCATTAGTGGCATTATATAAACTAAAAATTACATTAGATAAAGTGACAGAAGTTACACTGAAAGAATAGTTAATAAGTACTCAACATTTATCAATTCCTAATTATTTTTTTAATTTTTCTGTGTTCATTACATCCTTACCAGACAGGTAACTGTTAACATTAAAAAGCAGACAGCTTTTTCTGGCTACCTACTTCCAATTTACAAGCTATATACATTTTTTCAACAGATCTACAATAGATAGACAACTAAACTAGATTGAAATAAATGTGCAATTAGAGAGGGAGTGAGCACTCAAAAGAGTCAGAAAAAGAAAAAAAAAAAAAAAGAAATTAGAATTATGTTACAGAGAACTCTGACAAGAAGTACGCCTTAGAATAGAGATGTGATAGCCTTCTCTCCCAAACAGCAACTTGCAATTACACTCTAATTAGCACCACTTGATCTACTAGGTCCAGCGAGGCCTATACACATAGGTGAGTGACCAGAACACTCTGACCCATACTCCCCTATCTTCCCAAACATGCCCTTCTTCTTTCCACATACTTGTGGTGTATGACTCATTTTCCTGACTTTGCTATGTGAATATAAATTACTCATGACAAAGAGCCTTAGTGGGGCCAGCCTAAGAGCTCAGGGGACTAGGGCAGAAACAGCGACTGGGATTCCACCAGCCTGCCATGACAACCCCACCCCTATGGCTTGCTGAGATGGTGATTAAGACAGGGCATGGTGGTGTGCGCCTGTAATCCCAGCACTTAGGAAGCTGAAAACAGGAGGATCACTACAAGACTGATCTACATAGTGAGACCCTATGGACCCTGTAGATCCCGCACTAAATACAAAAAAAAAAAAAAAAAAAGCATTGGTGGCCATTTTTGATACTTCTGGAAATCCAAGGAACTATTTTTCTTCCTCTTCTTTCCAATAAAAGGCTTCTAACTTTCTCCTTTGGTTTACGACTTCATTCCTCAGTGCTGTGAGAACACAAACTCAGGACATTTGAGCTCTAATGGATCAGGAGTTATATTTTTCCCACATCGTATCACCTAATGTTTTGTAAGCATAAATACATACATACATACATACATACATACATACATACATACATCAAATCCAGTGGGTCACAACATAGTAATTTTTATTATTTAATTTATTTAAAAGAGCAAAGAGAAAATCAAAACCAAACAAGTAGCATAAACAGAGCAACAAAAAAATAGATATGGTACAGAATTTCAAAACAAAAATAAAAATTTCACAATTTTAACAATAGTTAAAGGAAAATTTAACTAACAATCTGTTAGTCCTTCTAGATTTTATTTATTCTTTCTGGGTCTTACACTAGGGAAACAACACAATATTTACACATATGGGTCTGATTTATTTCACTTATGAGGATAGTCTCTAGTTGCACAAATTTACCTATGAAGGCTTCAAGTTTGTCTTTGTTTATAGCTGTATAATACTCTTATTGCATAAAAATATATCTTACTAGCCACTCCTAAAGTGATGAAAACATTTGGCTATGACTAATTGTACTGCTATAAAAATGGATGCACATATATCACTGTGTATGTTATTAGTTCTTCTGGAAAAATACCCAGAAGGAAAATATGAACGGGACTTCCAATCCTACTTTTGTGAGGAGACTCAACACTGATTTCCATACTGGTTGTACCATCTATGTTCCCACCAACACTGAAGAAGGGTTCCTTTTTTCCACAGCTTCTGAAGCATTTGTTATTAGTTGAATTCTTTATTACAGCTGTTCTTGCTAGAGTGAGGTAATATGTCAATGTTATTTTAATTTCTCAAATGACTTGTGCTGCAGAACTGTTTCATTGCTTTCTATATTTTGTTCTCATTAAAATGAATTTAAAAAATAAAATAAATAATTTTTTAAAAAATAAGTGAATAAACAAAATACTTTAGGTCATTTTAAAAAACGAACATTGTTAATGTATTTTTGTGCCACCTATATATCTTACTCTGAGAAATGTGCATACATCTCAGATGTGCATTTTTGGATTGGGTTTTTGAAATCTGGGGGGGCCTCTTTTTTTTAAATTCTTTATGTATTCCAGACAGAATTTCTTTGTCTGAGTGATTGTGCTTATATTTTTCCCCATTTCTGCGTTCCCTTTATGCCTTGTTGGTAATTTCTTTTAAGATGCAGAAACTTCTCAATAAGATGAGATCCCAGTTACTGATTCCTTGTAGCATTTCCTGTGCATTTGGCTTTTTGGTCCTGAACTCTCTGCCTACCCCTGTCTTAAAGATTTCTACCCACTTGCTCATCCAATAGATTCAGTGTTTCTATTTTTAATATTCAGATCTTTAATTCATTTTTACTTTGATTTAGAGTATAGTAATAGACCTGGGATCAGTTTTAGTTTTCAGGATGCGAACAGCCAGATTTAAGCACCATCGCTAAAAAGGCTACCTTTCTTCCAGTGGACATATTTGGCCTCTTTGTCAAAGACAAAGGTGGCTAAATGTGTCTGTAGTTGTATCTGCATCTTCCATTGTGTTCTATTGATCCTTGAGTCTGTTTTTGTGTGAGTACCATGCTGATTTCATCACAGTAGCTTTGTAGTAATAATTTTCAATCAGGGACTGTAATGATTCCTGCCTTGTTTTGTTGTACAGGATTATCTTTGCTATTATAGACCTTTTCTGATTCCAAATAAATTTTCGGAATATTTTCTCTAGATCTGAGAACTATGTTAATAATACTTTGATAAGGATTACATTATATTTGCATAACAATTTTGAGGGTATGGCCATGTTTACAATGTCGGCTCTTCCTATCATGGAGCAAAAATATTTTCCCTTTTTTTGAAATTGTTTTCAGTTTCTCAGAGTATTGTAATTTTCATTGTATAGCTCTTTCCATCCTTTCTTAGATTAACTCATAAGTATTTCATTTTCTGGATGTTACTGTGAAGGGCGTTGCTTGCCTAAATTCTATTGAAGTCCTCTGCAGTGGTTCTCAACCTGTGGGTCGTGACCCTGGCGGGGGTCAAACGACCAAAACACAGGGGTCCGCTAAAGCCATTCTGAATCATAACTGTAGCAAAATTACAGTTTTGAAGTAGCCACCAAAATTATTTTTTGGTTTGGGGTCACTGCAACATAGGAACTGTATTGCAGGGTCACAGCACTAGAAAGGTTGAGAACCACTGGGACTACTACTGACTTTTGGAGTTGACTTTGTATCCTGCTATGCTACTGAATTTCTTTATTAATTCTACAAGCTTGTTGATGGCATTTTATGGATCTTCAAAGTAGAGTATCATGTTATCTGTGAATAATGACAGTTTAACATCTTTATCTATTTTTATTCCTTTTATTTATCTCTTTTGTCTAATGGCTCTAGCTAATATTTCTAGCACCATATTGGATATGAGTGGTGATAGGGACATCCTTGCCTTATATATGATTTTAGAGTAAGAGCCGCTTTTCTCCCTTAAGAATGATGTTGGTGGCTTGGAGAGATAGCGTAGCAGTTTAATCATCTGCATGGCAAGCACAAGGTCTAGAGATTGATCCCCAATACCACACATAAATAAAGAGATAAAGAAATAGAATGATATTACCTGTTGGCTTGTCATAAAAGGCTTTTATCAGATTAAGGTATAGGCTTCCTATGCCAGTTTTTTGAGTGGCTTTTGACTAAGAATGCGTGTTGTACTTTGAAGATTATTTTGCATCTGATGACATGATCTTGTGATTTGGTTTTGGCTATATTGATATATTTTATTACATTTATAGATTTATGTATGTTGAAACATCCTTGAATCCCTGGGATCATTCATCCCTGGCTGTGGTGCATAATCTTCCTGATAGTATGCTGCATTCTATGTGCTAGCATTTTATTGAGGACTTTTGCATATACATTCATGAGAGAGCTGGGCTGCAATGCTCCTTTTTAGTAGTCTTTCTCTGGTTTTGCATCACAATAATACTTGCCTACAGGAATAAGTTTTGTTTCTCTTTCCATTTTAGTAGAGAGTTTGAGGAGTATTGGGATAAAATCTTCTCTAAATTTTTCCTATCATTTAGCTGTAAATTCATCAGGACCTGGGCTTTTCTCTGTTAGTAAGATTTTATTGCATTTTCAATTTCACTGGCTGACACTGGATTATTCAGAAGTTTTATATCTTCTTTACTAAGTTTTAGTAATTTGAAACTGTCTAGCTATCCATTTCTTCTCTGCTTTCTAATCTGTGAGAATAAAAATTTCCAAAGCAGCTATTGATGGTCTTCTTTATTTCCACAGGGTCTCCCTTTTTCATTTCTTATTGCTTGGGTTTAAGTTTTTTCTTTCCTGTTTTTGATGAGGTAGTCTAGGAGCTTATCAATTTTATTTAATCTTTCTAAGAGCCAGTTTTGGATTCATTGATTCTTTTTATTGTATTCTTTAATTCAATTGCATTACTTTGCTCTAATCTTTTTTTTTAAATTTTATTTATTTTCATTTTAATTTTTTTTCTTGTTTCAGAACTTTTGTTTGTTTGTTTATTTATTTTTATGGTCGGCTCAGCCTGCCCTGAGGGCAGGGCTGTCACAGCATTTGGTGCTGGGGATCAAACCGCCGTCTCTGCAGCTGCCTAAGCTTTCCTAAGCAGGCGCTGTAGACCACTGACCCGTCCTGCCAGGCCTCTTTGCTCTAATCTTTATAATTTCCTCCCATCTTTGGGCTTGGGGATTGGTTTGCTCTTCTTTTTCTACAAGCTTGAGGTGCAGCATTAAGGTACTTATTTGTTCTAGTTCTATTTTCCTAATATGTCCCTTTACTGATGTATTATCTGAGAGCTGCTTTCATTGCATCCCAAATTCTGATAAGTTATTTTTGTGTTTTGGTTGTAGTTATTGTTTAGTTTCTAGTTTAATTTCTTTTGTAACCTGTTGTTTGCTGAGGAACGTGTTATTTAATTTCTATGTCTTTATAGATATTCTGTGGTTTCTTTTGTCATTAATTTCCAGTTTAATTCCACTGTGGTCAGATAATATCCATAGGATAATTTCTATTTTCTTGTATTTACTTAAGCATAATCTATGGACTATTACGTGATCTACTTTAGAAAATGTCCCATGTGCAGCTGACAAGAATGTGTACTAAAATGTTGGTGGGTGGAACAGGATGTAGATGTTCACTAATTCATTTAATCAAAGGTTTAGTTCAGTTCTGCTACCTCTTCACTAATTTTTTTTTTTTTTTTTTTTTTTTTTTTTTTTTTTTTTTTTTTTTTTTTTTTTTTTTTTTTTTTTTTTTTTTTTTTTTTTTTTTTTTTTTTTTTTTTTTTTTTTTTTTTTTTTGTCTTTTTGAGACAGGGTCTTGCTATGCAGTTGAGGCTGACCTTGAGCTCACTTTTGTAGCCCAGGCTGGTCTCAAACTTGCACCAATCCTCCTGTCTCAGCCTCCCGCGTGAGCCACAACGCCCGGCTTCTTCACTAATTTTTGATCTACTTGAGCTATCCTTTTTACCTAAATGTGCATTAAGGTGCCCTGTTAAGACTATGTTATTGCTTATGAGATGTTTCATGTCCTTTAAAACTTATTTTACACAGTTCAGTGTAACCATAATGGGCCCATACATATTTATGACTGCTATCTCTTCCTTTTGAAGTTTTCCCCTAACAAGTATGCTGTGACCTTCTTTATCACATTTGATCATTTTTGGTTTGGCGTCCACATTGTCTGAGAACAGAATAGCTACCTCTAATTTTTTTCTGAGCTCCTTGAACATGTAGTATTATTTTCCACCCTTTGACTTTAAGCCTATCAATTTATTTTCAAGTTAAATGTGCTTCTCAAATACAGCATTTTGTTGGATATTGGTTCTTGATCCACTCTGCTAACCAATTTCTTCTTCTTCTTCTTCTTCTTCTTCTTCTTCTTCTTCTTCTTCTTCTTCTTCTTCTTCTTCTTCTTCTTCTTCTTCTTCTTCTTCTTTTTCTTCTTCTTCTTTTCTTTTTCTTCTTCTTTTTTTTTTCTTTTCTTTTTTCTTTTTCAGACAGGGTCTCACTATGCAGCTCAGGCTGGCCTAGAGCTCACTTTTGTAGCCCAGGCTGGTCTCAAACTCACATTGATCCTCCTGTCTCAGCCTCCCGAGTGCTGGGATTACAGGCATGAGCCACCACACCGGGCTTAACCTATTTCTTCTAATTGGTAAATTCAGTTTATTTATTTGTGGTTATAATTTATATGTACTGGCTTTTTTTTTTTTTGAATTATTTTATTTATTATTTTTTTCTTGTTTCAGAACCTTTGTTTATTCACTCATTTTTTATGGCTGGCTCAGCCAACCCCGAGGGCAGGGCTGGCACAGCATGTGGTGCTGGGGATCGAACCTAGGTCCCTGAAGCCGCCCAAGCTTCCCCAAGCAAGCGCTTTAGACCACTGAGCCATCCCACCAGGCCCTATGTACTGGCTTATGTTTGCCATTTTACTTTCCTGCTGTTGGATCCCTACTTTTCTCATGATTAATTGCTTGCCGTGTGTGGAAGGGTCTTTCTGTTGCAATTGTTGGAGTTGTGATCGTTTTGATCACTTCATAGTATACCTTTCCCTATTCTTTGTAGGGTTGATTTAGTTGTTCGTTGTCATGGAAGTATTTTACTTCTCCACTAGTTTTCCAGTAAAATTTTGCAGGGCATATCAGTCTGTATTGGAATTTGTTTTTTTGTAGAACTTGAAATGTTTTGCTCCATGTTCTTCCTAATTTGATGGTTTGTGCTGAGCAACATACTATGATTCTGAGGGGTTTTTCTTTAAATATGCTCTGTTTCTTTTCTCTATTCACTTTTAGATAATCTTCTTTTGCTGAATTTCTGGGATCTTGATTATTCTATGTCTGTGTATAGATTTAATTGGGCTGTTATTATTTGGAGTTCTATTTGCCTTGGTTAAATGAATGTCAGGCTGCTTCCCTATATTTGAGAAGTGTTTTGCTTTTACTTGTGGCCATATTCTTTTTATGTCATTTGTGTTGGCTTCTTCTTTCTCACCGATGTCTTTTTTTGTGTCGTGTTGTTCATCATTGTATTATCTTGCCGCTCTTCATTTATTATTATGGATCCTTGAGGTTTTTAAGAGCTTTTGTTCCTCCTGGTTGCTAGCTGCAATTATATCTTTGTTGTCTGAAAGTTGTCTTCATTTTCACTCAAATGGTTTTCTCGGGGTTTTTTTTATATTAATTTTAATGAAAAGAAACAGCAGTGAGACAGTTTCACAACAGATTAGTAGGACAATTATAATAATTAATATATTGCATACTCTTGTCTTCATAACAGTCATTCAGAGTACAAGACACAGATATGATATCTTGTCTAAACACTATTAGTACAAATCTTTCTTCTCATTGAACAAAGAGAAAGTAGCTGTATATATAATCCAATAGTCAATCATAGTAGTGGATTACCAGTACAACTGGCAATGTTGGAGGCTGATGACTTGAGCATATTACAGCTCAGCATATTTTTTTTTTTTTTTTTTGTCTTTTTGAGACAGGGTCTCGCTATGCAGTTCAGGCTGGCCTTGAGCTCACTTTTGTAGTCCAGGCTGGTCTCGAACTCACACTAATCCTCCTGCCTCAGCCTCCGGAGTGCTGGGATTACAGGCGTGCACCACCACGCCCGGCTCTCAGCTCAGCATATTAATATGACTTTTTTACACCTCATGGTTAGACTTTTCTGCTGGATATTTAAGGCCATGATAAAGCAAGATCTATATGACAAAAAATGTAATTTTGTATCTGGCAAGGTCAGTCAAATCCACCCAGGATTTACCTTGAAACTATATACAGTAATTTGTAGATCTGATGTCAGTGTTGGCCATCTGGATGAGTCATAGCTATTGCTTAACCATTGTGCTCTCTGTGAAAGCCTGAGACAATGTTTTCTCTCTAGGTGACTCTCCTTAGGCACACTACACATTGTCAATAGAACGATATAATAATAACATCATTCTAAGCATACCTATCATTCTGATCCCCTAAAGATGTACTGTTTCTAATGTCCTATCAGTTATTGCTATACTCTTCCTCAAGTAATTTTTTTATTTATAAAAAAGTAATAAAAGAATCATACACAGGGTTTTGTCAACTTTTAATGGGATTTTTAGTTTCTTGTATATATCTTTGAATCTGCTTCATCCATTCTATTTCTTTTCTACACTGTTCAATTAATATTTTCATCATCTTGATATTTTCCTCACATTTTTATCCATGTTGTCCTTAGATGTTTAGTAATTCTTTCATTATACATACCGTTCCTTTTATACTTGGGAGATTATTTGTAATCTGATTTCTTCTACACACATATGTATTTGTTTCTTTACTTCAATTGCTATTATTTTAGAGATTTTATGTGTGAGACTTCCAATTTCTTCTATGCTGATGTTTCCTGGATTTGTTCTGGGTGGGCTCAGATTTTGATTTCTGTTATACTTTTTTGTGAGTTTGTGAAAGTTTGCTGTATCCTATAATCAGAACATCTCTGTAAATAGTCTGTTCTTTAGATGTTTCTTCTGTGTCAGAGATTCTTGTTTTGTGTGAGCACAGAATATGCTATAAGTAAATAAGTAAATATCTATTATTTCAATGTGTCAAACTTTATAGAATAAAAAAAGATTGAAGGGATAGGGAGTATATAGTGACTACTAAGCAGAAGCACAGGCTGCTTTATAGCAAGAATTTAAAGGAACAACAGATTACTAAATAAGGCAATAATGTGATCTGTCAGAACATAAAGGAGTGCATTTAAGGCCCAAGGACACAAATACAAAAGGCTCTGAGAAGGGAAGGTGCTGCTGAGTGCTAGGATGAGCAACACTGATCAAGTGAGAAGTTAGAACAGAGATAAGGTATTGGATAGAATGAGGAAGCAAGATGAGGACAAGAGCACGTACACACTGTGTAAGCACTACAGATCACTGTCATGATTGGGTTTTATGCAAGTGAAACTATGTAATACATAAACGTTTTATAATATTTTATACTGAACAACAGAGCATTATATACAAGTACAGGAAACCTATCCACACACTAAACACAAAAGAATGCACCAAAAGGCCTAGAGCTCCTAACAATGCCTCACACAAGTCCAACTGGATGCCTAGGGCCCCGCAGCAAAGTCTCATGCAGATCTTTTTCACAGATCTGTGCTTGAAAGGCCCAAAGGTAAGTAGTAGAAGCTAGAAAGTCTATACCAGCAGGATGAGGGATCTTTGCCAGCAGACTGAGGGATCTGAACTGGAGATAGCAAGCAACACTCAAGGTAAACAACAGAGCTGCTCCAAAAGTAGTACCTCAGCCATGCTAAGCAACATTGAAGTCCTGAGCTTCTCCAGTGAGAAGGAAATCTGAGTTCCCATAAGGAAAGCCAATGCAACAAGCTTGTCCATGAGGCTGAGCTCCTTCTCTTCTGCCTTTATTCTGCTGGCAATAACCCTCAGGTGGACCTCAGTACCTAGCACCATTCTAGTTTAATTCAGCTGGGTGTAATAAGTTGACTGGCACTTAAAAATCCACTACAGCCACATAAGCAATTTCTGTTTCATTTTCAGGAGCATGAACTCATTGGACATATTGAAGCAGTGGGGTGAAATATTCTGGCTTACCTTCTAAAATTTTGAACTTTTGTTGAAAACAGAAGATGAAATTGAAATTTGAAAATGAGAAGGTAAATTTGAAATTAACTGCAGTTTAGACACAGTGACTCAAGGGTTCAAGATATCTTTTAAAAAGTACCTGTTCATAAGTAAATTTAAAAAACAAAGCCTGAAATTTATATTTGGGAATATTTAGTTTATTTATTTCTGTAACTATGACACTGGCCAAGCTCACAGTGAATCTTAAGTCACTCCCAATAACCTAAAGATGAACTGAAAACAAACATGTGACCTAGAAATTAATCATGCAGGATTCAAGCTGAATAATGACATCGAAGTAAAATACCATTTATTTCAAGGTTCTTCTGCAACAAGAAAATCTACATATTTTTTGCTGACTCTACAATGAGTTTATGTCTCATTATTAAATATATGAATGTACAGCTCATTACTTTAAGTCAAGCTTCTTATCATAGAAGTCATCTTCCATTCAAAATTTTATAAGAATTTTGCTCAAAAATATGCATTTTTCACTGTGGTATCATGTCAGCTCTCAAAAAGTTACAGGTTTTGTAGTACTTTTAATTTTACATTTTGAATTTTTGGATTAGAGACACACTCAGACTGAATTTAAAAACATTGTAGAGGAAGATTAAGTATACTTCAAAGAAGTAGTTAAAGTGATAACTGACTTTTCAGTAACAAGAAAAGTTCAAAGACACAGATGTACTAAGTAAATAATTTTCAACTTGGAATATATGAGAAACAAAATTGACTCAAGGGAACTAGTATATATTAATGAAAGATATTATCCAATGACAAAATATAATAATTCTAAATGCATTCACATTTACTAATGTAGCAGCATACCAACAATTGCACAATGGAAAATGGATAAAAGATCTGAACAGGAATAATGCACGAGAGACATATATGACAAACATAATGGAAAGGAGTTCAAACTTTTAGTGGCTAGTAAAGTGCAAATAGCAATAAAATGACTGCCATAAAAAATTCTGTGTCAAGTACCGGGGTATATTTAGGAAATGAAACACAAATTTGTAGACACTTTGAAAAAAATTCTGGTGTCCTACATGTGATGTTCAAGATAAGCATATACTATGACTTAGAAAACTGTTCAACCTTGAGCTTGCAATTCATGGAAAGCATATACATTTATAATTTCTATAAATATTAACTAACAGCTCTCCAAAAATAATTCATAAATGACATTTACAGCATAACACAAAAGCATTGTTGGAAACACCAATTCTTAGGCTGTAAGTGTACCTCAGTGGGACAGTGCTGGCCTTTTATGGAAGATGAGGGTCCCAGAATAAATTTCTAGTATTATCAAAAACAACAATACAACACAACACAATAAACAGCATCAATTCAAATTACCCTTAGGTACCACTCCAAACTATCTAAATAAATGTCGTATGCAATAAGAGTAGGAAAGTTCACTGCCTGATTTTTATCAAACAGATGTTTGAAAATCACAGGTCTAAAAATCACACAATTAATCATTTTATGGGCTATATATGGAAATTCATTTACTAGCATTTACTTATAACCTCAAAACCAACATTTGCTGCACTTGTGCCCTTATGCAGGCTTGTGCATGTTATTATACAGTGTTACCAGCCAAAATTGAAGAAAGATATGCTTTGTTTTATTGGTTTGAGTATCATATTATAAACAAGTGCCCTTTTTGTTGTGTAGTCAGTGTCATTTTTCACTTTTTGTGAAGCTTTATAATTTGTTTTATTGCTTGCTTTTTAGTATGTGCTTTTACTACTTAAAATGGTTTCGTGTTTCTAAGTGTAAGAAGGTCAGTCTGTATCTTATAGAGAAAATGTTATATATATATATATATATATATATATGTTACATAAATATTCTGTAAGAGTTACAGTACTGTTGACCATGAGTTCAATGAATATATATATTATATATTTATGAAATATATGTATATATCTTTTATGTAGATAGATAGATAGATAGATAGATAGATAGATAGATCCTTAACGGAGACCATAAAACATGTTATATGTTGATTGCATGAAAATATTTTGATTAATTAATCACATGAGCTTAACCATGTATTTTCTCTCAGGACAATGATTTATTTTTTAAAAGGTATTTATTTTATTATTTTATTATTTTTTAAAGAGAGTACAAATTAGATATAAAACAGAAAAAATCATAAGTAACACAGAATTTCACTTAAAGTAATATGAATTTCACAGTATTTATTATAACACATAGTGTTGTCTTTCAACCAGTTCTTCATATTATCAAATATGTGCACGTAAAATTGCTAGAAAGAAAACAGGAAAGATATGTGTAAGAAATTAAGAAAAAATGTACAATTGAAAAAGGAGTAGAAAGACATTAAAATATTAACTGAATCTTTCCATAAACTTGCAAAAATGCACAGTACAATTGTCCAAACCATGCCAGGAGTGGTGACGCACGCCTGTAATCCCAGCACTCAGGAGGCTGAGGCAGGAGGATTGCTGCAAGTTCAAGACCAGCCTGGGCTGCAAAAGTGAGCTCAAGGCCAGCCTGAACTGCATAGCAATGTCCAAACCATCCTGCTTACATACATAGATAAATCTTTTTCCACTCCCTATCCTGTCCTTCTCGACTCAGTACCTCTTTCCTTTTGAAAAAGTCCATTCCCTTTCCCAGTATTTATTATACACTTCAGATTTGATTTAGCATTCCCTAATTTTGTTCTTACTAGCTATATATAGCATAACTATCATGCATAATAAGAGATTATATAAGATAATTTATAGACATGTTGCCTACAAATGAAATAAAAAATATGATACCATACAAAAGGAATAATAAATTTGTAATGATATATTCACAAAAGCTGTGACAACAGATTTCAGTTAAAGGTCATGATTAAATCATAGTGATATAATCTTGAGTGTAAAAAATTCAATGTCAAAAGATATGCTTATAAAACATAAAAGCACATAAAATTAAACCATATATCATTTAAAGAAAAAATTATGTATCTGACTACAAGGTTAAATGAAAGAAAGGATGAATGCCAAATTCTGGAAAATCAATGCATGCTTGGGGAAAGCAGAAAGATAAAAGAAAGGAGAAGCATTTTTCCAGACCAAAATGAATCAGAGAAGAGAGTCATTCAGGAAGTTATTAAGATTAAAAAAGAATGAAAGGATTTCTGATTAAGTAAAGGATAT
Organism: Myocastor coypus; assembly: GCA_004027025.1. Lineage (NCBI taxonomy): Eukaryota > Metazoa > Chordata > Mammalia > Rodentia > Myocastoridae > Myocastor > Myocastor coypus. The sequence goes on from PVJA010000698.1 coordinate 90,483, forward strand.
ACATAAAAATGATGGCTCTAGGGCTGGGGAAATAGCTCAGGGATCTAAGCACCTGCCTGTCAAGGCAAAAACCAGACTTCAATCCTGGTAATACATTTAGTTCAGGTCCCAGAGCCCCAGACGAATCGCATGTGCCTGTAATCCCAGTGCTGCGTAGACTGAGACAAGAGAATCACTACAAATCTCAACTGTATAGCCAGGATCTACACCAAATAAGTACATGAATAAATATTTTTTTTAAAGACCATGACTAACACAAATTAAGTCTTGATAAATTTAATTATGCTACAATTTTTTACAATGTTGTCTTTATTAATGGTAAGTCCTCATTAGTTTTTTTTTTTTCTTGTTTCAGAACTTTTGTTTGTTTGTTTATTTATTTATTTTTATGGCCGGCTCAGCCTGCCCTGAGGGCAGGGCTGGCGCAGCATGTTGGTGCCCGCAGCCGCCTAAGCTTTCCTAAGCAGGTGCGTTAGACCACTGAACCATCCTGCCGGGCCCCCTCATTAGTCTTTTTTTTTTTTGTCTTTTTGAGACAGGGTCTTGCTATGCAGTTGAGGCTGGCCTTGAGCTCACTTTTGAAGCCCAGGCTGGTCTCGAACTCGCACCAATCCTCCTACCTCAGCCTCCCAAGTGCTGGGATTACAGGCGTGAGCCACCACGCCCGGCTATTTCCCCTCATTAGTCTTTAATAAATATTTTTCTTAGAGATTTGTGATATAATGAAAAATTTAAAAGGAAGGAAAAAAGTTCAAAGTATATTTGGAGTACAACTGTGAGAATTACTAACTTATTATTATGAGGCAAATGTTAGCTTATAAACATTTTCTAAAACATAAAGACCATGAATATATTTACCTTTGTGATTTAAAGTCTGTAAAACTCCTCCATATATACTGTCTCACAATCCTATTATTAAGTATTATTTATAAATAAAATATCTTTAAAAGGTTAAAAAATCAAACCACTAGGGGCTGGGGAGTCAGCTCCATGGCGCAAGTGCCTGCCTGGCAAGCTCAAAGTTGAGAGTTTGAACCCTGGTCCACAAAAAAAAAAAAAAAAAAAAAAAAAAAAAAAAAAAAAAATCAGCTAAGAGGTAGCAGTTCAGATTCAAAGATCTGTGCTCTTTTAATTAAATACCTGTACCTATTATAATTTTATCTGTGTGTTTGTGTATGTGTATATGTAATGATTTATAAAACTACTTGGCATGTATTTAAAAGACATGTATATGACCTAATAATACAAAACTAGTTACATCAAAAACTATAAATAATATATGAAGTTTATTCAGATATAATGCTTAGATGAATACCAAAGATCACTATTTCATTTATTGACAATTTTTACTACACGGAAACCACCAACATTCTTACTCTTTCATTTTCTTTTTAAAATATTTTTAAATCATCAAAAATGTTATTAGTCACAGAACTCCTATCTAGTAAAGTATGCTTTGAGTGATATTCACAACTGATACATTACCCAGAAGTGAGTGTTTCATATATGAAATAAATGTAAGAACAACTCCAAAAAAACAAAGTGGTTATCAGCAATCAAGTACTTAGATCACAGTCCTTAGATCACCCAATATTTTCCTATGCCTTCCTTTTCTAGCAGGTTGCCTTTGGATACTGGAATTTACTGAACTAAACAGTGTCATTCTAAGTAAAAGCCTAGTAAATTGTTGAAAATACTGGAACATGAAATGAAACTCAGTAGGTTTACTGAAAATATATTTTCCTTTATTTAATATAGTTATACAATGTGCCAATTATCTAGTCAGAATTCTCAAGAAGAAACAACTTCCTCTATGGAGAATCAGTTGGCTTTCATAATACTCAAGAGAATATTTGCATAATAACACTGCTACAGCTGCAAGGTTAAATCCATTAATTTATTGGGAACAGAACAGGCTGTTCTGGTTGGCTGTTGCAAAGATTGCTTTCTGCACTTGTCTTTTCTACATCAAGTATTTGCTGCAAGCACACAATTACTGCAGCAAACCTATGTTGCCAAGCAAGGAACATTATTTAACATGGAAAGTGGGGGACACTTCACTTTCTGACAATGGAAAAAATTAATCTTGAAAAGCTTCCTAATTAACATTTTCTCCTTTACCAACTGTTTCACAGGACAAAGTAAAGGGTGGCAATTTGGAGGAAGGTTAACTGCATGAACCCATTTCTGCAGTAGCTTTCAGATACAAATGTCATGCCAAAATAGTCTCTCTTCATAACTGGGAATAATCTTAAAGTCTGCTTAGGAGTTTCATTCCTACAAACTAGTAAATTAAAAAAAAAAAAAATAACTATTTTCAAAAGTCTCTAAATGGGGCCAGTCAGATAGCTCAGTGGACTAAAGTGCCTGCTTAGGCAGATCCCAAGCTGCCAGGGTTTGATCCCTGGAGTGTCATGCCAGTCCTGCCCCCAGGGTGCACTGAGATTGTGATTGAAATTGGGCATGGTATGGAATGCCTGTAACCTCAGCCCTTGGCTGGCTAAAAACAGGAGGATCACTGCAAGTCCAATCTGTGTAGCAAGACCCTGTAGACCCTGTACCAAATACATAAAAATGTCATTAAGTGAACATACTATCTATTGAAGTCATGTTATATACTGAAGAACTTCCCCTCAATAAAAAGCAGAGAGATACACAACATTCTTATGAATTTAGCAGGAATCATTAAGAAAACATTAAACCAAAACTTAAATCACAACTTGAAAACCAACCACATTGATCACAGTTTGTTTTGTTTTGTTCATTTGTTTTGTCTTTTTGAGACAAGGTCTCACTCTGCAGTTCAGGCTGGCCTTGGGCTCACTTTTGTAGCCCAGGCTAGTCTTGAACTCACATCGATCTTCCTGCCTCAGCCTCCCAAGTGCTGGGATTATAGGCGTGCACCACCATGCCCGGCTCTCATCATAGTTTTAATAATATATATGATCTAAAATATAGACAGGTTGAGAAACTTAATTTTTTATTACAAGTACATGCTCATAGTACCTAATTAGCATACTTTCATCAGGAGTTGGTATGTGTACATAACATGTTTTGATTCATTTTATTTCTGCACCTGCTTTCCCTCCACTCCAATACCTCCATCTCCTAGTCCTATTCCCTTTTTCAAAAGACCTACCTTCCTACTATCTATCTCTTGTTTTGTTCTTTACTTATACATTAAGTTTCTCTTATAAGAAAACCACCTTCTAAGCTTGTGTGTCTGCATGTCTGACTTGCCTAATTTAACATTATGGGTTCAGTGTGCATCTGTTTTCTCAGAAATGACTCAAGTCTACCCAACTTTCCACTGTTGGGTAGTTGGGTAGAACTTACAACATGTTCTTTAGTCATTTAGATGTTGTTGGTCAATTCGGTTGTTTCCAATATGTAGCCATTATGAATTGTGCTGCTATAAATGTGAGCATGCATGCATTACTGTAATATATTTTTAACTTATTCAAAGATTCTTGGTAGAAGAATAGTTTGGTCAAATGGAACTTCTAGTTTTATAATTCTGAAGATTCTCTGTATTTATTAAGATACTTGCTACACTAGTTTATAGTCTACTGACAATGTTTGAAGGTTTACTTTTTCTCAGAAAACTTTTTATTTAATTCCTAGATTACAGATCATGTGAAATAAAAACAATGAAAACATTTAAAGAGAATTTGTAAGAGTGGGCATGATGGGCCTAATATACTGGCTCTGGAGAGGCTGTAAACAGGCAGATCGCTACGAGTCCAGTCTAGTACTGAGACCATAAACACCTTCTAGATCCTATCCTAAAATACAAAAAAAAAAAAAAAAAAAAAAAAAAAAAAAAAAAAAAAAAAAAAATTGTAGATAATTTTTCCTGTTAAAAGGAATAAACAGATGAACACAAATGACAGCAAATATTATGTATTATATTCAGGGCATGAAGTAAATTCTGAGATGAAACCGGAGAGAATCAAATGAGACAAAGAAGATGGATTTTAAAAAGTAGAACCGTAAAAGAATTAATAGCATAAAGATTAAATTCCTCTTATGTACATCTTTCTACGTGTACTTGGAGCTCAAAAGAAAGGCAGTAAAATGGTGAAAGGGAATTATTTCAGTTTTCTCACACACATAATACTCAACAAATATTTTCTATATAAAAGGGAAAATCCTTTAAAACTAGAAAGGTTATATGAAGTTAAATGAGTGGGGGAGAAAGGAAGGAGGTCAGGTTAAATTAGACAGTGTACCTTAAGTAAAATGAACTCAATTTAACAGTAATCACTGTTTAAACTATGTTTATTTGGGTTTTTTTTTGTTTTGTTTTGTTTTTTGTTTTTGTTTTGTTTTTCCTTTCAGGGATCCATATTTGTATTCTCCTAATACTAAACTGAATTTGTATAATAGATGAGTGGTAAGCACCGCGAAGGGAGGAATGGATCCCAATCACCTTTAACTCTAACTCTTAAAAAAATTTTTGCACAAAGTCAATTATACAAAGTATTAAAAGAATATGTTTTGAATATGTATAGACACTCGGACAGAAAGTATCCTGTATAGAAGACCAATCTTTAAAAGTACCATTCTCAAGGGCCAGCCAAACAGACCAGTGGATTAAATTGGCTGCAAGCAGGCACAAGGTCTGGTGGTTGAATACCTGGGCCTACTATGCTAGCCCCACCCCTGGAGCACTGACACTGCAATTAAGACTTGGATGTGGTGGCACGAGCCTATAATACCAGTTCTTGGGAGGCTGTAAACAGGCAGATCACTATAAGTCGGATGTAGTAGTGAGACCCTGAACACCCTATTTTTTCTTCCCTAAAGAAAGAAATAAAAAGCAAAATACCATTCTAATGTCTGAACATTTTATAGAATATTTTCTTATGAGAGCAGAGCCACTTTCCATTAGTTATAACATTTAATTCATCCTTAAAATCAAAAGTGCCACACAGATAATACTGCTTGCATTTCATCATTTTTAGGGTGATATTTGGGAAATTAAGCACAACTGAGGTTTTGAAAGTCAGTGTCAATTGTGTCCAAATATGAAAGCGTGCATATACCAAATAAGACAAGTATTCAGTGTTGGTGCCAAAAACAATGAGTCTTTACAGGAATAGTCCAAAGAATACCAAAAGGTTAATGCCATTCAAATCCGTGAAAGTGTAACATATGGAAAATATTGCTGCTTAAACAGCAATGTTTCAGTCACTAGACTCACATTATTTGAAGGCAGATTCTTAGTGTAGTAAACAGCTGTATGACATTTTGAAGTGTCCCAAAATGGAATAGGTGTCTCAAACTACTGCAGTAATGGATGGATCATCTGCCAAGGATGTACTGTATGACTCACCTATGAAAAGGTCTCAATTTGATAATTTTACAACTGCTTTAGGTGGCAAAAATTAATCGCATTTTTTGTTAACTTAGAAATCCATTGGAAAAAAACTTGGCTTCGCTGACTTGAAAGGGAATTTTCAAAGATTTTCAATACACATATGAAAAGAAACCACTGCCAATCTAAGAGAAGGGCTAAATTTAAAAGTACTGACAAAACTACTGGTAATGGAGTGTTGCAAAATGCACTACTACATATTGCTGCTTGATTTGTAAATTGGGTCAGCATTTTGAAAAATTCCTTGACATCTACTAAAGCTAATAATATAGATAGCATGTAATTTAATATGCCTATAGTATATACACCTTACAATATTAAAAAATATTTAGAAATCATAGAAACCACCAAATGCCTGTCAGCATGGTAAACTTATGTAGTCTTCCTTCAATCTTCCTTGCTTCCTTCCTTCCTTCCTTCCTTCCTTTCTTTCTTTCTTTCTTTGCTCATTAGGTTTTTTAAAATTTTATTTTTTTTTTTAGAATTTTATTTATTTATTTATTTATTTACGTTTTTCTTGTTTCAGAACCCTTGTTTGTTTATTCACTCATTTTTATGGCTGGCTCAGTCTGATGTGTGGGCAGGGCTGGCGCAGCATGTGGTGCCAGGGATCGAACCGAGGTCCCTGAAGCCGCCCAAGCTTTCCCAAGCAGGCGCTTTAGACCACTGAGCCATCCTGCCGGGCCCCAAATTTTATTAATTTTAATGAGAAAGAAATAACAATGAGACAGTATCAGGACAGGTTAGTAGGACAGCCTCAATAATTAATACCATGCATATTGCTGTCTTCACAGTAGTTGTTAAGAGTACAAGATGCAGACATGACAACTTTTTAAAACACTATTAGTGCAAATATTTCTTCTCATTGAACTAAGAGATAGTAGTACATCTAGTCCAATAGTCCATAATAGCAGTGAGTTATCAACAGAACTGGCAATGTTGGAAACTGTTGACTGGAGCTTTTTACAGATCAGCATAACAATATGGCTTTACTTTTTATATCTCATGGCTAAATTTTCTGCTGGATGGTTAAGACCCAGTTAAAGCAAGGATATAGTTTTTCAGCAGAATGATATATACCTTGGAAAGAAATGGTCTCCCATGTCAACAGAAATATCGTATGTATCTCATAAGCATACTTTTACATAGAAAAAGAAGATATAAAAATATACTTTCTGTGATTCCATTTTGGAACAGTTCCATAAAAGATTAATCTAACATGTTAGAAGATTATGTCTAATACTGGAAAGAAAGAAAAACTTTTAGAATTAAGTTATAGGACCGGCCTGATAGCTTAGCAGACTAAAGTGCCTGCCTAGGCAGAGTGCAGGGGCCAGGGTTCAAACAGGCCTGTAATCCCAGAACTTCAGAGGCTGAAGACAGGAAAATCACTGAGTCAGATCTGTGTAGTGAGACCTGTATACCCTGTAGACACTGTCCTAAAATACAGAAAAAAAAAAAAAAAAGAAAGAATTAAGTTGTATTTTATTTACTGATGACTTGAGGTATTATGAGTACAATATTTTATGTGAAAAGATTGCCAAGGTAAAGACATATTAATTGGCATAATTTGTGTATAGGTTACAATTTAAGAAAAATGTTTTTAATAGGTCATTTTCTATCCATGAAAACTGAATAGTATTGGGAGAAACCCAGAAAATGATCTCTATACCTCAGATCTGATCACCAAAAGAGTTTAGCAAAGTATGCCTATTACATATAATCTGTGGAATAAGAAATATGAAAGACAAGAGAAATATGAAGGAGATATAGAAAATATCTTCCCCAAATCCAGGAGTGTATTAGTTACTTTTTGCTCGTTGCTGGGACAAATACCTGACACTCAAAATGAAGGAAGGAAAGGTTTATTTAGCTCACAGTTCGTGGAGGTTTCAGTCCATATTCGGTTGGCCCAAGGCTGAGTGGAGCAGGGCGGAGAGCATCCAGTTCATGGCGGCGGAACAGCAACAAAATGGCAGCACAGGCAGCCAGTCAATCAGGGCAGCAGAGCAACAGCAACAGCTAGAGCTCT
>PVJA010000698.1:97994-139183 GCA_004027025.1 Myocastor coypus
CTTTATATTACATTCAGGCTCTCCGCCTTAGCTCCCACCCTAGACTACACCCATAATCCCGGAAGTACTTCCACCCATAATCCCATCAGTACTAAAACCTATAATCCCAGGGATCATGGATCAAGTCTCAAACTCTAGCAGTCCCCGCCCAATGACTCCATGAGGCTTTGGGGGGACAACTAGACATAAACCATAACAAGGAGCTAGGAAAAGAGATAAAGGAAATAAACTGATACAATGTAGCTATGTCTGTAAAGCTAGATATATGCAAGGCCATACCCTGAACCCAGGTACCTGACTCCATAGCTAATGAGATCTTTCTAACTCTAAAACCCTAGAATTTCTATTCATAATGACATATGTTTATTATTTTTCCTAGGGTCATTATAAAATTTCTGTATGATAGCGATAGTAATTCCAAGGAAACTGGTTTTACATTAATTTGTAGATTAACTAGATATAACTTCCTGTTTTTTCTTTTTTTTTTTTTTTTTTTTTTTTTTGAGACAGGGTCTCGCTATGCAGTTGAGGCTGGCCTTGAGCTCACTTTTGTAGCCCAGGCTGGTCTCGAACTCGCACCAATCCTCCTGCCTCAGCCTCCCGAGTGCTGGGATTACAGGAGTGAGCCACCACGCCCGGCTTCCTGTTTTTTCTTAAGTCTGAGAAGTACTACATAAATGTTGAAGACAAGGACATAGTTTTCACAATGCTGAATTTACCGTCTACCTTGAAATGAAAAATTGTCCTGTTATTTAGAAAATAAAAAATAGTCAAGTAGCCTTGTGGCTGGTCAACTGAATATTTCAACACGGCACGAGTTGCTTGGTATGCTATAAATTCTTTTACCTTTAGCTCTGAAATCCAAACTAAAGACCTGGCGACTTTGTTGGCTCCAGTGATCTATCAAATAACTTCAGGAACGCTACAAAATTTGCATCGTGTGGCACGTATAATGCCAGACACATTCAAAAAGTGAAAGTAAATCAATATTTCCCTTAAATTATGAGACAGTGCAGCAAGCTCCTCCATAACACAACACCTACCAGAGGTGAGAGTGCCAAACAGAATTTCTTTCAAATAAAACATCAGAAACTAAACGTTCAGACCATGAACCTGTTCGCTGTGACAAACTGACCAGATAACCTCTACAATACTTAAATATACACTTTGAGAAGCACACAGTTTTTAACTGATGCTACACTATTTTATAACAACATTCAAGTATAAAAGATTTATGCCTCCAACATTTTACGCTACTATTTAAAATTAATTATTAAAAATAATTAATTGCATACTGGAATGAGATGCAAAGCTTGTAAAACAAAAAGATTCTCATTGTTCATGGTTTATGTGTTGATAAAGTATTAATAAACGTGAAACTGTTGCCAACAATCTGGGTATCTCTAGTGAAAGAGGAAGGTATAAGAATATGCATACATCACTGAAGTATTTTGGTAATAAAATATTTTAAAATTATTTAGCAATGTTTCAATTTTAATCTATGTGACTTTTCCCAACTTAATCACAAGGACATTTTTATGTATTATTTTTGTTCCAAAATAGTGTATTTCCTGCTTCTCACGACTACAATAGGATTGGTAGAATCACAGTTGGCCAACAATACTGAATTGACAAATAAAAAGCTCCTATTATTTAGCATTATTTTGACAGGTGTATACAGATTGCTTTTAACACCCATACCTATAATGATTTAAACTATTTTCATATTGTCAAAAGGAAATCAGATGTTAATAAAAGAACACATTTCATTTCTTAAGAGTGATTCACTAATGTAACAGACATTTAAATTTCACTTTTGCAAAATGTATTTGTTCATTCATATGATTGGCAACGGGGTATATTTCAGTCAGTAATCTCTTAAATAAAAATGAAAAACTTTATATATACTTCCTATTTCACGACCTAACACTAAAATTTCTTATACAAAAATAACTACTATCAGAATATTTTTAGATCAAACTTTTCTTTCTGTATTAAAAGAGTGTCATCTATGTAAAACATACAGATGCCAGAATATATTGAATACAGAATCACAAGGTCAGAAACCTTGGGCCCTACAAAATTTTAAAGGGACACTAACTTGCTGAATTCTATAAATGACACTGATGTGGTACAACAAAGCATACACAACATGGCAGAAACTAAATACCATATAAAGTAAATAAAATTTAAAAGGAATAATATAGCAAAATTAAATTGTTCATGAAAATAATTTCTTCACGCATAAAATTAGGATTTCTAACTCTTTTTCTATAGCGCATCTTATCATATTAGGTTTTCATTTGTCTATTCCTAAATTTTCTTCCAACAGGAATATTTTATTTTATTTATTTATTTATTTATTTATTTATTTATTTATTTATTTATTTTTGTGGGACCGGGGTTCAAACTCACGACCTTGCACTTGCTCAGCAGGCACTTGTGCCTCGGAGCCATCTCCCCAGCTCCCTTCCAACAGGAATATTTTATTACTTCGAAGTTTTCTTCCTTTCCTTACCAACCTTTAGAGGTTAATGTTCCTTTATATCTTATCAGGCCTTAGGACACAATGACATTTCAGCAAAATAACTGACATTGTTAATATTAATGAGCTAGCTGCAGAATGTTAACTCATACTTCAAGTTTTATGAATGATTAGATAACTTTTTCCAGAAATGGAACTTTAGTTCAGGGAGCACTAAATTACATTCCAAATTCCCATGCTATATTTCATTACTATGTGTTTATAACATCCTGGTAATATATTGTAAACATGGTAGTACATGTTTTAAGAGTATATTTGTAGTGTATTACACAAAGATGACCTTCTTTGTGGTCATTAGGTGTGCACCTATAAAACAGCTTACATTTTTTCATCTCCTTGTATCCTCCCCACTCCCTTCATCTCTGGATCTTTTTTTTTCAGTTGACAAAGATTTATCTCCACAATTGCTATCATCTACTTTTTATTGTTTTTTATTTATATTTTGGGTACTTTATATATATTTAAACAGGGAAACACTGAATTGTCCAGGCTGACCTCAAACTTCTGATCTTATAAGGTTGAATTAAAGGTATGCAGATTACACACCTGGTCAAAAAAAAAGAAAAAGAAAAAGAATAAGAAAAAATTTCTTAAATTTTTAAATTGCTACCCACTTCTCCTATGAATCTTTATGAAGGAGAAACTATTACTTTATTTAATAACTGATTTAAATTTAAATAACAGTAGTTTTTTTTTTCTTTAACTCTTCTTTACAAGTTGAGATAAAAATAGCAAGGAGCTCATTTTAAGGGTCTCTTTTTAAAAAAATAAATAAAAATCTTTATCTGAGCTAGATTTAAAATAAATGTTAGGCCCGGCAGGATGGCTCAGTGGTCTAAAGCACCTGCTTAGAAAAGCTTAGGTGGCTGCAGGGACTGCAGTTCGATCCCCGGTACCACATGCTGCACCAGCCCTGCCCTCGGGTCAGGCTGAGCCAGCCATAAAAAAAAAAAATAAACAAAAGTTCTGAAACAAGAAAAAAATTAAACAAAATAAATTATTTTAAAAAATAATAAATAAATGTTAGCCGGGTGTGGTGGCGCACACCTGTAATCCCAGCACTTGGGAGGCTGAGACAGGAGGATTGGTGAGAGTTCAAGACCAGCCTGGGCTACAAAACTGAACTCAAGGACAGCCTGAACTGTACAGGGAGACCCTGTCTCAAAAAGACAAAAAAAAAGTAAATAAAAATAAATAAATAAATACATGTTAACTCCAAAGTAATGATAATTACTATGAATGTATTATTTTACTAATATAAACTACTAGGCTGTGAGATTTAGATAGATTAACTTCTTTAATTTGCAAAACAACTCTGAAATTTGGTACAAAATTTTGTGACTGAACTGTGGGTTTCTCTAAGGTTAAGTCATGGCCTGTAACACCCCACTACTTTACAAATTAGTGAAGTACAGAGGCCACCAAAAGGCAGCAAGGCCACTTGCAAAGACCACACGTGCTTCCAACCTTTAGTTATGTACCTTCAACATGAGTTACTGTTGATTACAAGGGATACTGTGAAGAGCCATTAACTTTGGAATGCTCTGTCCCACATAGGTCAGCTAATTTTCCTATTGTAGGGAAAAATATATTGGAAAGCCATAACTTAAAGGGGAAATGCTTTAATTTGATGTACACTTTCGAGTGATCCATTACCTATTTGTCTGGTTCCACAGTGTAAGGCTTACAGTAGAGGAGTGGCATCAAAAAGGGGCTTAGTTCACAGCAGTGGAGAAACACAGCAGAGCAATTGTATCAAATAGAAAGAGCTAGAAATGTGCTATGATTCCCAAGGTCACCCACTCATGACCCACCTGGACACACCCAGAAAATTTTCCAAAAATCGCATGCACAACTCCAAGACAGCCAAGCTGACACAATCAAGCTGAAACCTAACATTCCATCCTTTGCCAACTGGACAACAAATGTTTGTTGGGCTGGAGAGACAGCTAAGTAGAATAAGTGCTTGCCTGGCAAGGGCCTCAGTTCAATCCCTGGTTCCACTAAAACAAAGCAAAACAAAAATTCTTTACTTGGTCCTCAAATAAAAAAGATCATAATTCAGTCTAACATGATTCAATTATCCAATTATCTTGGGTACAACTGAAAAAGGTGTAATGCTTCTGTAATATCTCCACAGTTCCAGCATTTTTTAAAAGGCCAACTAGAAGTTTCTTTGAAGACTCAAGGAAAAGTCTGAGCTATGTACCTCTGTAAAAATCAAAAATAAAACACATAATCCAAAGGTGCAATTGAATACAGAATGGCAACTGGAGATATAAAAGAATTGTACCAAAGAAAGCCTAAAACCTATGAAGGTAAACATTAAATCCTGTAGCTTCATATATCATGTTCACGCCAGGTAGTAGGAGGATACTGGATCCAATGGGCTTGGGCAGCCCCACCCCAATATCTTTGCTCATTGTAATCCACATAGATTCTTTCTTGGGGTGGCACTACCCACTGCCTGCAGATTTTCTCAGCTGCTGATCCACCTCCTTGGCATCTCTGACTTCCTGAAGTCTCCCCAGGAACTTAGGCTTTCTTCCTAAAGCTTCACACATTGCCCACCCAAAGACTTCTTGCTTGGCCTCCCAGGTCTATGTGGAGGAGTCTCCAACTCCACAACTGTTGAACTGTGCCTATCAGTAAAACCAGTATCACACAGAGTAAACAAGGTCTGCCACCAGTGCTGCAGTGCCTGGACCTCTTGGATGATAGCTGAGGTGGCCTCTCAGTGTCCCAGTGCTTGAATGGCTGAGCAGAGAGAAGTGGTATAGAAATTCCCTGGGAGACCCTTCTGGAGCAGAAGGCTGAGAAATTTTCTTCTCAAATGGAAGCTTTGCACTTTTGTACCTTTTTTAGTTTGCAGTGGGTGCCTTTAAGATATCTTTCTTCTTAACCTTATACAAAATCTCTAATAGCTATAATCTCTTCAGCAGCTATATCCCTTTTAACCCACTATTAAATGTTATTCATTTTGGGTTAAATTTTAAATTTTTCAAGTTGTTCTATTATACTTTTTGTACCCAGTTTTCTTTATAAATCTGACTAGAAGCAGCCAGCAGTAGTCCTGCTACAGCCTCAATTCTGGGCTTCTTTGTATTTTCCTCCAGATAAAATTATTCTTCCACCTAACAATGCAGCTTCACACACTGTTCTAGGGCATGTGCAAAATGTGCATATGTTATTTTCTAAAATGTAATACAAAGAGAGCCCACTCTAAGTTCCAGATGAGTCCCCAGTCCTATGTGAAACACCCTACATGGGGCCTTTCCTCTCTCTGCTACTTTTACAAGTCTGGACAGTTGAGCTCCCACTAGAATCACCCATCAAGCCCTCCCAATAGGACTCTAAGGCTTCTCTGCTCTTTATCTTGAAACTTTTCCAAATTACTCATTTAAACCACTTTCAGAGCAGCTTCTAAATCACACTGCTTTTTGTTGCTTGTCAAAGAAATATCCTCACTTCTGTGGTATTAATTGTCTGTGTTAGTCAGCCTCCCCAACACTGAGACACAACACCTGAAACCACGAAAAGGAGGACAAGTTTCATTTGATTTACTTTTTCAACGATTCAGTGCATGCTATAAAACAAAAATAGCATGACAGTAGCACATGGCAGAGAAAAGATACTTAGTGAAGGGCAAAGGAGGTGAACTGTGCCACAGTAGAAGCACTAAGCAGACATGGTACCCAAAGCCACACTTCCATGACTCAGTCAAGCACACCCAGAAGTGTACCCTAAAAATTCACTGGGTGATCCCCAAGCCAAGAAAGTTAACGCAGATTTAACCACCACATCTCAGATAATTAAGGTAAAATAGTTTTAATTCATACTAAGAACTCAGAAAAATAAATAATCTGTGTCCCTCATAAATTGTTCTTCAGGTGCCAGAGAACTTACATGATTGCCTGAGGTGCATGGCATGTTTAACTTTTCCTGTTTGATGTATCCTTTTTCTATGTATTGTCTTAATGTACTTAGTATTACCTGTATTTGAAATGGTCAAAGACAGTTGCTACCATTGTGCACCAAAATCTCTGTTACCACTAAACAAATATCCCACCAAGTCAGTGTTAAATTAGGTCTTTTTAATGGTATTTGGAGATTTTGGCTAAGCTGTAAAAGGATATGAGTAGTTCAAGAAAGATGAAATATGAATATAATACTTTGGACCTTAAAAATTTTCATTTTTTAATTTGTAACAAAACTAATCCATTCACAAGTGATAAGTAGTTCTTAGTCAATCAAGTAGTAATGTATTCTGAGAACATCACGCTATATGCAATTGATGAAAAATCAAATAGATGGACTCAGGATAGATGCTTATATGTTTTAATAGAAATCTACTCTGAAAGTATATTCCCTGTGTAAGTAACTGTTGATGAGACTAAGATTTTCCTTAGAAACAAAATCAGTGTATTCTAAGTATAAATGAAAACTTCAGTTGTCAATGACCTTTAATTAAGTTGTACATTTTATTTAACCACAATTAACTGAGACTAAGACCTTTATATATGTAATGTCTACACTTTTTTCCAATCACATAACCATGAACAATAATATAGAAATTTTATACCGTTCATAATTATTTTGATATTGATTTATTTGACTTTTTAAATAATGCTTTCCCCTTAATATCCTTGAAAGAAATCACAGACTTAAACACAATGTTTCTTTTTTTAAGATAAATTAATTACATTGATAAAAGAATCTTTGGGCCAATGCTTTTTAAATTGTACCCCAGATATACTGTCCGTGTTTTAAAAATGAATGTACTTTACTTAGCTTTAATACTGCAAATGTTATCTTCTTTCTTTAAAAAAAAGTTATTTCTTCTTTAATTAGAACCATCCAAAGGAAATTATTATTTATTTCAAATTAATTTCTCATTATAAGACAGAATGAAAAAGAAATTCCCCAAAATTTACATTCAAAACATCAAAGATGGATGCCAGTGAGATAGCTCAGGAAGGTCCTGCTTAGGAAAGCTCTGGGACCTGGTTAGATCCCTGGCAACATATGCTGCGTTGATTTCATTCTCCAGGCATGCCAGGCACTGAGACCAGGTATCATGGCACATGCCTAGAAGATCACTAGGAGTTAGAGCTTCATAGTGAGATCCTGTGCCAAATATATCTAAAAAAAATTTAAAAAAAAGAAAGAAAAACCTACATGATGGGGCAGGGAGATAGCTCAGAGGCATAAGCACAAGTTCCCAAGTTCAATCCCTGGTACCAAAAAAGAAAATAAAATAATGTGAAATAGAAAATTTAAAATAAATAAATAACATACATAGATGACATTTTTGATCAATCATCTCTTCCTGTCCTTAATCTAGACATTCCAAAACTGAATTTCATGAAGCCCAGAATTTCGCATAAGAACACAGTGCCTGCCTGGCAAGCATGAGGTCCTGAGTTCAATTCCTGCTATCTCTTCCCACTGAAGAAACAAAGCTGAATTTTAAAACAAATTTACAAAATTTAATAAAGTTTAATAAGGTTAAAGGTTTTGAACTATTACTTTATATTTTGGTGACTCAACTTCTTAATAGCTGTTGAATACAATTAGTGGAGATATTTTAATAGAAAGAAGGATGCTTAAATCTGAGAAATTCTTTAAAAAATATACATGTGAGTATAATATCAAAATTCATCAAGTAACTCAAACTGCTATTTTAATATGTCTTGTCAAAATTTAAAGTCTCATTTTAAAAATGTTTCTTTTCATGAGTATTAGTGTGAATGTTAGATTTCCATGGCTAAACTATTATTTGTTCTTGTATATTTATTTTTTAACTTCCATAACTTCTGCCCCACCCACTGACAATAAACAAATTTTACAGAAAAATATGACCAATCATAGAAATCTGAAATCTTAAAGAAATAATATTAATTCATCTGTTAGCATTAAAAGAATAACTTTATTTATGTAGAATTTATTTTTTTATGAGACTTTTTTTTTCTTGTTTCCGGAACTTTTGTTTGTTTATTTTTATGGCCGACTCAGCCTCCCCTGAGGGCATGGCTGGCACAGCATGTGGTGCTACGGATCGGACCGCGGTCCCTGCAGCCATCCAAGCTTTCCTAAGCAGGCCCTTTAGACCACTGAGCTATCCTGCTGGGCCCAAGAATAACTTTATTTATGGAGAGTTGAATTTTTGAGTTAAAAACAACATAAAATGGAGTAACAGGAACCTAAGACAATTAAATTTACAAAAGCAATATTAAGTTTTCTTTTCATTCTTTTTAAAAATAAACATTTGTCTATTCAAAGTTTAGAGTTGTAAATAGAAAATTTTAACATATATTACAATAGGAAGTAAATACCAGATTTGTAATGGCCTTTAGTGCATTGAATGCACTCAATCCTCTCTTTGATTAAAATATTTATTATTTACTTACTTCAGATTCTTACAAGTAGATCAACTTCAAATTTCAAAGTGAAACTCACAGAAATCTAAATGATTTCAGACCAATATTATTTCTCAGAAAGAATTCAGTTTTGTGTATATTATTTTAAAATTGTTCTTAAATGGTTTTAGATCATGAATCCTTTTGAGAGCATGATTATAACTGTAAATATTTTATCTAAATGAACAAATTTATACATAAAATTTGGCACACATTATAAATGGAGCATGTAAGAATATAATGTTGTTATACGTCCAATGTTGTACTACATTTAGTAAATATATGCAAATAAGTACACATGCAGAAACAATAAATGAGAAAAAATTGGAAATATTTAATAACTATTGCAACTTGGACAAAACAGAAAGGTAGGAATTTTTTTAAATATTAAGGGAGAACACAAGATAAAATGCAAACAGCAATTTGAGAGAAGATGATGTTGACTTGGTTTTCATAACCTTAAAAAACTCAACAACTTTTTATATCTGTGGTCTTCAAATAAAGGAAAGTTTTTATAAGTAAGAATGCTTCATTTTTGTTTCTGGGCTTTTCTTCCAAATTGTTAAAAAAAAAAAAAATTATGTGAGGTTTGATGTGAATGCTTTTTGGACAGCATGCATGTCTGAATCTATTCTCAAATTCTATCTGGTTGTAAGCAGCTGAAATTTGTTAACATAAGTTCTGTAACATACACAATGCTTGAATCCATCATATTATACTATCTGCTTTAAAATTTATTTTATCTATTTTGAGGGATACAGCAATTTCCCTTTCCTTCAGTTCGATTTCTCTGTGCACCTGGGCTATTATTATCATGATAACATAATGTAACATGATTAGCCTGCTTCAGGGTGTTTTTCTTCTCTGGTCCATTTAAATAACACAAGTAAAATTTTGAAAGAAAATACAAAGTTTTGATTCCTCACTAACAACACATATTCAGTTCCTTGGTATGTATACCTTAGTTAATCTCTTCTGTGTCTTACTATGTATCCAATAGCATTTTGTTTTAATGCTAAATCATAACAATTATTCCTAGATATTTTAAATTATTAAGCAACATATGAAGTAGCATGGATATATGCATTAGTCAACTGAAGTGATGACACTATGAGACAACTTGTTCACGCACAGACAATAAATACACTGACATCGCTGCCTGGATGCTAGATTGAGATATTCTCTTGATATTTGACAATATTTCATTTTAGAGTTTCAAAATAGTTTAAAGCTGTGTGTTAAAACTGATAAAATAAGAAAGTAGATATCCTACTTACTTGTAAATGTTATAAGCTAAGTAGTCAACATAAAACACAATTTCAATACATGGTACGTTATACTACATTGGCAGAATTATTCTATTTTTTCTGTTAATCTCAGGTTATGTGTGGTTAAATTTAGTTAAAATTATACAATTGGGCTAATACAATTTAAAAACTATTCAAAGGTATTTGAAAGTTAACATTTAACCTCCACCACTTGATATGTATGAAAGTGCCTTGTCTTTATAATCATCATGTATTATTTACAAAATTTTCTCCAATCATTATTGGTACAAAAAATTTGTTATCACTGAACTAAAAGAAAGTACTTGTATACATAGTCCAATATTCCATAATTGCAATGAGTTATTGGCAGAACTGGCAATGTCGGAAGCTGCTGATTTAGGCCTTTTACAGCTGAGCATACTAATCTAGCTTTAGGTTTTGTGCGTCATGGTTAAACTTTTCTGCTGGATGGTTAAAGCAAGACCTGTATAGCAAAACATGTAACTTTGTATCTCTCAAGGTCAGTCAAATTCCCTCAGGATTTACTTTGAAAACATATACAGTGCTTTGTAGATCTATTGTCAGTGTCAGTCATCTGGATGAATCATGGCCATTGCTTGATCAGGTTATTCTCTGTGAAAGTAAGTCTAAGAATGTTTTCTCTCTAGGTGAGTCTCCTCAGGCACACTGTACATCATCAATCCCTCATGTCTACATCCTGTGCTCTGAATAACTACTAGGGGCACAACAATATGCACTGTATCAGTTATTGGGAATGTACTTCTAACATGTTTTGAAACTGTCACATTGTTATTTCTTGTTAAAAGAAATAAAAAATATCTTCTTTAGTATCATGTAAAACATTCAAAATCAAATCATCTTTGAGAGGACACCTATTAAAGTTTATCTAGGTTTAGGTACCACTCAAAAGCAAAGATGACAGTGATTAATAGCAAGAGCAATGATACTCTTTCAATGATTCTTATTCTAAGTATCTATCAGGCATCAAAGAGCGAACCTTGTGTGTGTTACAATTTAATATCAGAAATATCTATCAATTTCCTTTTATTTAAATTCCATCAACTTTAAATTAAAATAATAGGCTTGTAGTTAATCAGTATATCACTAAATTCTGTAAAACATTAAACAATAATAAATTTATATAAATAGCTAACTTATTTCAAAGCTTATAAGCTGATCCTGAAATAAATTCAATGTGGAATTCCAAAATATTCATGTCACCTGAATGAGAGTGGTATAGAAGAGCAGCTTCTCGATTTGATGTTTTGAAAGATAGCTCTTGCTAAGGGCTACACTTCTTATAAGCTTACTAAAATTTCAAAATCACTTTTCTTGTTTTGAACAATCACC
The DNA here is from genome assembly GCA_004027025.1 of Myocastor coypus. Lineage (NCBI taxonomy): Eukaryota > Metazoa > Chordata > Mammalia > Rodentia > Myocastoridae > Myocastor > Myocastor coypus. Next base: position 109,598 of record PVJA010000698.1, read on the forward strand.
TATAATTGATACATCTCTGCTAGACATTTCAGAGGAATAATTCTATCACATTTCTATAATATGAATTCACTTCTCACAAATAGCAACTGCAATTATATCAACTCATTTATTTTATATAATTCTAAGGAAAAGCACTTAAAAAGAAATTATATATCTTCTAACTCCATTCTTACCAAAGAACTTGTCCTAAATAATAGTTCTAGAAATAGAGGGCTGGCCAGATAGCTCAATAGACTGAAGCTCTTACTTAGGCAGATCCAGGGACTGGGGTTTGATCGCCTGCATGCAGTGATGGCCCAACCTGAAGGGTGTGCTGAGATGGCCACTGAGACTGGACATGGTGGTGCGCACCTGTAATCCCAGCATTTGTGAGGCTGAAACCAGGAGAATCACTTCCAGTCTGATATGTGTGGTGAGATCCTGTGGATCCTATACTAAATACATTTTAAAAATAGTTTTAGAGATAGTAATATGGCATGCAAAAAAAAAAAAATCTGACCAACAGTTTTAAGAATAGAGAATTACTAAGTTAAATTCAGTAACTTCTTCATATCTTGGTAGTTTTCTGTAAGGCTTTATGCCCATGAGCTGTGAATTTCTAAGGATGGAAATGAATATATATAATCATATTTTATTTCATCACCTTTTTAATAGGGTATCTTATGGGGTTTTATTTGAAAAATTATATATATACATATATTCATATACCTTTATAGCATATTCAATTACAAGGATACATACACATAAACAGATTCATATCATTAGAAAGAACACTTGGATTAATATTAACACCCACTCCCTGGGCCATATTCAACCACCTTTAGAATACTCAGTTAACTATACACTGCACATATAAGGAAATTTAAATTATTTACAAGATAGTTATTATTACTGATTTATAATTACTGATCAAGCATCTTTCTGAAAGTTTATTATAGTAGCTTTTACAGATTTTTCTTCATCTGTGTACTTTACGACATATCTAATATCACAGAATGGGCAATAAAAGTTTGGTTGTATGCAAGATAGAAATGAAAAGTATCTTGATACAGAGAAATAAAAAGTTTTTAAAACTCAATCTAAAGCAATGTACTATTTATGATTGGAGAGATACAAAATATAGGGACCTTAACTATTACTTTCTGCAGATATGTGAAATCATTCCCCAACTTTTAAAAAAAAATTTTCTTTTATTTATTTATTTATATTTTTTATGTTACGGCTGGCTCAGCCTGCTCTGCGGGCAGGGCTGGTGCAGCATGTGGTGCTGGGATTGAACTGTGGTCCTTGTGGTTGCCTAAGCTTGCTTAAAGAGATGCTTTAGAACACTGAGCCATCTCACCAGCCCCATTCCCCAACTTGAAGAAAATAGAACTAGTTGATACTCCTCTCTCCTTCTGTGTGTGTGTGTGTGTGTGTGTGAGTTTAAAAGTATGTGTGGGGAAAGTATATTTCTGCCTGGTACTTGTCTCAGCAATAGAGAAGAGTAACTAAGACAAAATCTTTGACATTTGCCTAAAGGATAATCAGTTTACATAGGAAACACACATTTTAAACTGCCATCTTCACTATGCAGCATTCAAGTTTTATGCCCTCCTGTATAAAATAGTTGATAACAGAATGTTTTGTAGTGAAAGGGGAGAGGAATACTGTAAAAATTATTTGAAACAAAGGTCAGAGGAACTGGTCAGAATGTGATATATGTGGGTAGAAAAAATGAAATAATATAGCAATTTAAGGCATGCAATGGGAGAAAACTGTAACTAAGTATTATCTTCGTCCAAAAATGGCCCATACAATAGAAAAAGGGATTTAGATCTCTGTTATTCCACACTAGCCATATGAATAATTAGATTTCCCATACATATTACCTAAAATAAACAATACATAACAAAACGCAAATCATTAGTATCATCAGTCTCAGACGTCCTGGCTGACATATTTTATTTTGTTTTGTTTTGTTTTGTTTTTCTCAAATACTGCCTTTTTCTTTGCAGCAAGTATCAAACTCAGCACCTTATGTCTACAAGGCAGGCACTTAAGCTGCTGAGGTATCCACCGGCCTCCAAAATTTAAAACACAGGCATGCCATATAACCTTTGGATTCTGAGCATCTCTTAAAAAAATGAAGTCTCACAAACCTACAACATGATTTACTCACGACAACATGAATTTACACTGAAATCCTACTGCTCCCTTCAAGCAAGGGGCTTCTTCCACTTTACATCACTCTCCAATGCTTCACCTACTTGCATTCACTCCTAGAATGATGTCAGCACCTGATATTTTAACTTCTCCTTTGTAAAACAAGTTCTGACAGAGATACCAAATCCCATTTTGAAAATTACAAGCAATGCAAACTTGAACAAGGTAATTACCCTCATAGAGTCTGATTTTCCCACTTACAAATCTGTGAAACAAAGCCTCCATGGCTTTGAAAAATATGAAAGAATTTGTGAACTCTAAAGCCCATACATAGAAGAGGTAGTGTTGCTTTGAAAAAAATGCCCAATATATCAGAGAGTGATTAATTTAAAGTCTTGAGAACAACAGAACAGCTAGGAAAAGAAAGCATAAATACTCACAAAGATTTAGCCACGCTATTAAAAACTAAAATTTAAAGCAAAAACATATTAAAGAGATGCTTTAGAACACTGAGCCATCTCACCTTGGGCTTATTTTTGTTTCACCCACCTATTCTAAAAAGGAAATTAATCAAATATCATCTTATTTAAGAAAAATAAAATCAAATTACTTTACAAAGCTACAAAATCCTGAGCAACAAGACATGTAAATACTTTCATCCTTTTATTAACTGCTTGTCCAAAAGTATACATTTGCTTCGGTATAAACTATTAGTAATCACAGAACATTCAATTTTAAAGGATCATAAAACGAAGCCACTATGCCTGCCTGGAACAACTGTATGAGATTAATGAAAAAGTCAGAGCACTGGTGCCCCGTGGGGGCTGCTTAGAGATGTGCCATCCCAGAGATCCAAGATGACTGAGCATAGGTTCTCAGTGTGCATCGCCTTCAAGAAAGAACCAGAGAGATGAATGCACAGCTGTATTCTGAGCTGAGTGCTTTTGAAAGAACACTGAAAGTCAGCCAGAGAAAGAATATGAGCTTCTCAGAATCAAACGGTCAGCGTCACGGGAAAAGAAAATACCCCAGGAGATGGCACTGGACTGTACAGCAGTGGGATGGGGTGCCTGTAGCAGAGGTGATCTTACTACTGCAGAGTTTTACAGTTCTCACATGCTTTTAGTCTAGTTTAGAAGTGTCTTATCAGACCTTCACAGCAACCTCCATTGCTCTGGAGAAGGCTCACACATCATCTACCATGAAACACTCAGGGTACTATAGTCAGGAATCATCTGGGAAAGGAAAGTATTTTCTGATTTGGGGCTTTTCTAAGTGTCAAAAGCTCCTCCACATTTCCACCTCTGGGACTTCACAAACATTCCACTGTATGGACCTTGGGGACAGAGGTTTTATGAGACCAAAATGGCCATAAGAGTAACTGTGCCCTAAGTCTGCTATTTGCTCTAATATGTCAGGACACATGTGTTTTGAAACAGAGAGTACCACATTTTTCAGTCACGAGATCAGTGAGTGCCTGAGTCCAAGGCATACCAGCTCAGTTTTGACTTGCACTGATGCCAAGACTGATGGTAGACATGCATGAAGTTTTTATGGGAGCTCCTCAACTGACTTGTTCAGCTATTTGTCCTTCAAAAGGGGGTAGGGAACTGCACAGTTTCTATTGCCACCCAGGATCTATTTCTACCTACTGAGGTGAATCAAGAGGGGCTTGAGTAATTCCATGGCTCTGGCTGTTGCCTCATCTCTTCATATGCTCTGCTGATGAAGGAGGGGGAAGGAGAGAAAAGCACTGCATCTAGCTAGCTCACTGCTCCTCAGAGAAGTTTGGCCAGATGGGGCCCACAAGAACTTTGCCAGTTACCAGCTGCCTTCCTACCCCAGGGTCTAAAATAAAGTAATAGCAAGCACTGCTGCCACTGAACCACATCATTTCTACTACTGTCCCTAGGCTAAAGAAACCATGTAGAGCCCACACTGTGCTTCCCAAGTAGAAGTAAACTCAGAGTTTTACAAAAAATCAATACTCAAAGACATCTTCAGGAGAAAATCTCTCCCTAGAAAGCGCTAGAGATATCTGACCCACAAACACACAAACATCAATATAGGAGCACAAGATATATGAAGATTAAAGTAACATATTAATTCTAGCAATAGACCTTAAACAAGGTGATATGGAGGAAAAATTTTTAAAAAAGGAATTTAAAGCAATGATTATTATACAGTTTAGTGAGATCCAAGAGAATACATATTAGAGTTATATAAAAGTGGGAAGAAGATATAGGATATGTATAAGAAACTCAGCAAAGGCACATAAATTTTTGAAAAGAAATCAAATGGATATCTTGGAAATGAAAGGTTCACTAAATCAAGTAAAAATGTACTTGAACAACTTAACAATAGATCAAGAGGAAGAAAATTATCTAACTTAAAGAGTAGTCTTTTAAAATATTCCAGTCAGACAAGAGAATGGCAGAAACAGAAGTAGAAACAGAGGCAGAGACAGAATGAAAAATCGTGTAAAACGTTTGAATAATGTTCAATAAGCAATATCTGCATTTTTGAGTATCTGATGGTAAACAGAAAAAGTTAATGTCATAGAAAAAAAACTATGTAATAGACAGAAAAAAATTTCCTTAGTGTTGAAAAGATATGACCATCCATGAACAAGATCCTCCTAGGACCCCAAAGACAAAGGACCACAAAAGATGTTTACCCTAATTGCAAACTGTCAAAGTAAGAGACAAAAAAATTATTCTAAACTCATCAAGAATAAAGTGACAAATCACATTTAAGGTAATCCAAATTGCATTAATAGCAGATTTCTCAACAGAAACTATATAGGCCATGAAAAGTTGAAATGATGTAGTTTACATCTATAAAATAACAGCCAACCAATATTACTAAATGGAGCAAAGCTACTATAGGGTGAGGAAAACCAGAAAATTCACATGCACCAGATCAGCCATATGAAACATGCCTGAGTAGTAATACAAGAAGTGAGCAAGAGAAAAGTAGCATTATACAATTATATGAAAGTATATATTACACCAAAAGGGAGATAAATAAAATAGAAAAGAAATACAACAAGCAATTGAATGTTACCAATAAAATAATCTTCTCACGAAGATAAAGAGATGTAGAACTAAACAACATCAAGAAAATAATAGGACTTTGAAGTAAACAACAAAAGAAGTAAACAAACACGCAACCCGAATGTCACCTGGCTTTGCTTATACCAAAAATTTATATATGAATATGAGATAAAAGACAGACTGAAAAAAAATTATCATAATCCAATATATACTTTGACTTAATGTGAGCATTTTTTGTGTTTCATATGTTTACAGACTTCACTTGATAGCACAGAGGCTAAGAAGGACCTGTTCAATTTGAATAAGATCCTTTTGGCCTGGACAAATTTTTGGAAAAAACGAAACATCATGGTGGCTCTAAAAGACCCTCAGATAGCAGCTGTCCCAAGGAATATGAGCATGAAGACCAGAAAACTAGGAAAGAATAAATCTAGCTGTCTTTAAAGTGAACTATTACTCATAATCCTAATGATACAAGTTATGGGGGGAACTCTATAAATCATCAGGACAAAACCCAAATCTGGGGGCTAGATCCCAGCACCACTTTTTATTACAGGAGATGGGGGGCTGCAGAGATATCTCCGTGGCACAAGTACCTGCCTGGCAAGTGCAAAGTCATGAGTTTGAATCCCAGTCCCACAAAAAAAATCCTACTTTGAATTTAGTTTTTGAAGTCCTTTTAAACCACAAGAATTTAAATAAGCATTCTTTTAAAATTGTTCCCGTTGGGATTTGCTGGTTAGCTCAGTTGTTTAAGTACCTGCCTGGGCAAACCCAGTCAGGGAGCAGTTTTGCTCCACATGCCACGCCAGACTCACCCTGAAGACACCCTGAGCCAGAAAAAGAAAAAAAAAAAAAATCCTAAAATTGTTCCTGTTATTTTATATCTTTCTTCCTCTTGATTATTTATTTGTTTTTTTTCCATCCTTTTTTCAAATAGCCCAATGAATTGTCCAATTCTTACTTCATCTATACTGCTACTGGTACCTTCTATCACATTTTAATTTCATTTCGTATATTTTCTGTTAAGAATTTCTGGTTTGGGGCCAGTGAGATGGTTCGGCAGTCTAAAGTGCCTGCTTAGGAAAGCTTAAGCAACCACAGGGACCATGTTTCGATCTCCGGCACCACATTCTGTGCCAGTGGCAGGCTGAGCCGGAAATAACAATTAATAATAATAATAATAATAAGCAATTTCTGGCTTTCAATTTTTCATATCAGTTTCCCAGATATAATATTGAAATGTTTATGTTTTCTTTAAGCTGATTTCTTAAAACAGCTACTTGAAATTCTCTTTCATAATGAACACTGCCTTGTCACTTACACCTTCTTTTGAGAATTAAGGGATGTCATGATTCCCTGTAAACCTTTGATATCTGTTGCAGCAAGTATCATAAAGAGATACTTGTAACATCATCAAAGCTTTGACCAACTGCATATTTGGTCCAGTCTTTACACTCTTGTTCTACTCGTATCTGTATTTTCAGGCATTCTATCAGACTAGTGTTATTCCCACTATTTTAGCACTAGATTGCATTCTGATCCTAATTTGCCAGCATTCTGAGTTTGTGTGTGTGTGTGTGTGTGTGTGTGTGTGTGCATGTGTATATGCATGTATGAACGTGTGTACTGATTAGTAATGAAGGGTAATCCATGCCCAGGTTAATCCCAAATATTCTGTTAATGTCTTACTCCAAATGAACAGGAGAACATTTAGAAAGACTGCAGTAGTGTGTTCCCACAAGTCTCTTCCTGGCCAGAGGGTCGGCTTGGACGCCTTATCCACAGATCTTGGACTATGCTCACATACTACAAGATTCTTCCTGGCTCTGGGCAACGTCACCTTGCAAGGACCAGCTCCAGGTTCTTCTAACACATCTGTGGCCATGAGAGCCACCAACCTATGTCACTCCTTGATGCCTACAGTATACCAAAATAGAACACCGCTGCCTTGGAACCAAGGCCCTTATCTTGGGCACAAGCTTCTGATTCTGTGGTGGACTCATGCCTAAGACCACTGTAACAAGTCAAAGCTGACACCAGCTGGAATAGAAGCCAAACAGACTATTGTTTTAGTGACATCTCCAGTTGTTGAGACAAAATACCCAACATCCAAAGTTAAAGGAGGAAAAGTTTATGCAGTTCACAGGCTTTAGAAGTTTCAGTACATTAATTGGCTGACTCCAAGGCAGGTTGGCAGATGGCTGAGGGCAATAGCTCATTACAATGGATGACTGAAAAAGCAAAAAAAAAAAAAAAGGGAGGACAAGAATCTGTGTTCTGTATATTGCATGCAGGGTGCTCTTCTTAGGGGCAGGTAGCACACTGGATCATGAATCCACCACACACTTTAGATTTTGCTACCTTTACAAAGCCCCATCTAAACAAATTCAGCATTACGGATGAGTCTAAGCTCCAAGTCCTTTCTGGGATTTAAGGCAAAGTCTTCGTGGCAAGACTCTGTACAAATAAAAACAGGTTAAATATTTCCAACATTTAATGACATAAGATAGACATTGCTATTCCTAAAGTTATAAGCACGGGGATAGCAAGAAATGGTAACAAAGCAAGAACAAAATCCAGCAGGACAGTCATTAATTCCCACGGTTCTGCTTCCCCCATCCTTGCCCATCTGTGGCTAATTGTGAACTCCAAAGGGCTTGCATAGCTCCACTTCTGTGGTACTGCTTGTGGTTGTAGCTCCTGTGGCTTCTCTGTTGGTCCACTCTGCTCCTTCACTGCAGTTTTCCTCAGAGGCTCTGTATTCCTGATTTCTCCAAACTTCTGAGGTACCCACTCCATCACTGGCTTTACATTAACATATTTACACTGTGCCTTCTGAGAGGTACACTACCTGGGAAGGCCTGGCTGGAGGTCCTACTGATCTCACAACTCTTGCATTCTGCATACAGTTTAACCAGGACCATGCAGTGAAGCCAAGGTCCACTGCCAGCTGGAGCAGTAGCCAGGCTTTCCTCTCTCAGCGGCAGGGGTCAGATGTCTGGATTTTTGATCATTCTAAATCCAATTCTAAGGAACAAATTCTCTATGCTGTCACAATTTTGGAAAATAATGTACTGGGTCTTTCTTCTCAAAGTAAAATCTTTCAGTTTTTCCAATGTTGAGGCTGGAAAGGGTGAAGCCCTGCTGCTTTTTGTGGTGTCTTCAGGCCACTTTTTGTATTCTCCTGTTTCTTCTAACAACCAAGATGTCCTATGCTCTTTCTTTGCACTCCACAGCTTCACTAGAGCCTCCTTTCTGACCAAACTCACAATACTTTAAATCATTCTGCTTGGCTGTTTGCTCTTGATTCTCAATATAAATCTGGCTAAAAGCCCTCCAACTGTAGTCACTCCATTACCTCAACATTCAAGCAACTAGAACTTCCTACAGAATTAGTAAATCCACCAACCTTAACCTCTGCAACCAGTCTATATAAACAGGAGAAAAATGCAGACAAACATTCTGCCAAGCCATAGCATACATCATCCAGAGTCCAATAGTCAATGCAGTGCTTCTTTCCTAAGCATAGTCTTTACTAGGCAAACTCAATCAGCCCTCTGGTCTTCTGAATTCTAACCAGAATCTCCCATACTACATATCCTAAGGAATTCCAGCACTACTTTTTAATGGACAAATACACAAGTGTCTGTGTGGCACTAGTCTAACATGCCTGTGGACTCTGGTCTGTGCATGAGGCTTTCAGTATTACTGAGCACTTATGCTTCCTATGGCAGTCTTAGAAGGCAGCTCTGAGACAGCACTCTCTACTAGCCTTCATGAGCTGTTTCCTCGCAATAGAAGAAAACTGGCTCTCTGGCCTGCTCTCTACAATTGGAGGTAAGACAGTGGATGCCACATCACTGAATACATTTCTAGTGGCTCAATCTGTATTAAGAGGGCAGTAGGGATCCTGGGACTTTGCCCACTACTCAGGTTTATTGTGACCAGCCTTTTACCAGGCTTTAAGCTTACGGCCTGCATTTATTTTTCTAGCTTCATCCAAGAAGGAAATAAGTATCTTGGGGCATGACTTGAAGCTGCATGAGTGAGTTAACAAAATAATTTGTTCTTTGAAATCTTCTTCTATGCCCCTTTTTGGAATGCGAACACCGTGATGCCAGTACTAGCAGAACTCTTCCTGCTTTTCATGGTTCTTGTGTTGGCAGCATGGTGAGTAAGGAGCACTTCTACTTGTGCATCTCTGAGGAAAGATCACAAGGGATCTTATGCAGCTGCTGCCATTCTCCACCTCTAATACCTTTTTGTTTTTGAAAAGCAGACCAGAAAGAATACCGGGTTAACTCTTACAAAGTACTTTACTTTCTTTTCTGTTTATATTAATTTGGTTCATCACTTGGTAGCTTTGAAAGTATCATTTAATGTTTTTATATGTTCCTTGGGCCAAACTAGAAAGCAAAAGGGAAAAAAGGCTCTTGCTTTTATATTTTATTGCATTTCTACTTCTATTGACTGTTTCTCAATGATCTAATGCAGAAGTGACTCTCAAACTGGCTTTATTTTTAAAAATATGGAGTTCAAGGCCACATGAGGACTACAGAATCAGAATGGTTTTGATCACAATTTTTCTTATAAACTGCCCAGAAGTTCTGAGTATAAATTTTATTGAGACCACTTAACTATTTTATTTGATATGTGGTCTCAGATGATTGCTGATAAACTGATTTGTCACAGCAATTGAAATACCACATTCTAACTTACTGATTAAAAAATAAACACATTCAGGAATATGAAAAACTTCTAAGATTTCTTTCTAAGTTGAGTAATACAACATGAAAGCTTGCATTGTCTATCATCTACTATCTACAACCTGTGGGAAACAAAAGAAAATAACATATTCATTTTATACCTTAAGGCTTATATAAGAACAGCATGGTTCTAGAAAGTCTAATAATCTCCACCGATCCACAAAATGTGATGGCAATATCATTATGAATTCATTCTAACCTCTAATTCTCATTACAGTATGCAAGAGTTATGTATTTCAGACATAATAAACAAGGTTGAAATTATCTGAGGCAGGGTGATATTGAAAAAATACACCTTTAATTTGTAAAAGCCTTACCAGAAAGTGTTTAAATGTATCCAATATCAGTGTGTTCATATATATAGATAAGTAGATATTTGTATGTATGTGTATCTGTGTGTGTATATACATATATACATATATATATATATATATATATATATATATATGTTATAATGTACATTTTTTTAGATAGGGTCTCACTATGTAATTCAGGCTGTCATTCAAATCACTATGTAGCCCAGGCTGGGCTTCAACTTGAGCCAGTCCTCCTACCTCAGACTCCCAAGTGCCACCATGCCTGGCTACAAATTATCTTCTGGAATACATTAGAAAATTGTCTTTCTCTAGGTAAATATTGTCTCTTTCTTAGGGAAAAATATCAATTACAGAATCATAAGACCTGATGTTTCTTCTTCAAATGTGTTTTTCACACAAATATCAAATTGTATTAATGTACAATTGTAAGTGAATCATTTTTATAATTGAAATAACAACATGAACAGAATGTGCTAATTCCTTCCAGCCTCTTATCTGTTAAAATAAATCACACATTCATATGTCTAGCATACAAATTTGATAGAAACCTGACTACTGTGGTTAATCTTAATGGTCAGTTTGATTGCCTTGAGAGATACCTAGGAGATGAATGAAGTACATTTCTGTATATTGTTTGTGGACATATGATCTTGGGGGCTCTAACTGGACCCTGGCCCTTCACCCTCTGGAATTCCTTCTCTGAATATCTGAATCCCAGCTACCTAGAAGGCAAGCAACTTTCCTTCACCAAACCCTTCTACAACATTTCAGCCTTAGAATTCCCCAACCATAGGGTGAAGCCTATGAAAACCTAAGACAACATAAGCCTTCTTTCCTTTAAAGTACAGATGTGAGGTGTTTTACCTCGCAAGAGAAAAGCCAACAAATACATAGGGACCCATAGCATTTCAACTAATTTGCTTATTACAATGGAAATTAGAAGGCATAAGAAGCTGAAGTGTGTTCTACCGATCTTTCTTATTGTGGATCCACAGCCACCCAGATTTTGCAGCCCTCTTTTAACATTGTATGAACCTGTCCCAGACCTGCAACTATTCTGTGAAATAAGACAATGGGCAGGCTACTCCTTGTTCTCTATTTGAGCATCTGTGAATGTGGCAGAGTGGGAGAGAAGACATTTCATTCAGTATTCTATTCATGGACAAGAAAGTGGTCCTCTCATAGCATTCAGCAACAACTCTTCTCCCAGGGCCCCTCTCATGCTCTTTCAAGACTGTAATTTTAAATTTGATTGTTTAAAAAGTATAAATTTTCACCAATAAAAACATGCAATGGGGAATGTATCAATGATATTTGTTGTGCTGTATCTTTTTTGCAGGCATGCAATCTATCCTTCAAAACAATCACAGATATCTTGAAAAATATCTCAATAGTCATAGTTTAGAAGTCATACATTTAAAAATTGTTATCTGCATCCATCAAGAAAAAAAATCATTATATTGAAGTGTTTGGTTCCAGCTAGGTGTTATTCCTGAGGTATCAAAGCACCAGCTAACTTTATCGAAAACTTTTCTATTCTCATAGATGCCAGTCATTGTGGCTAGAAGCAAACTTATAGCTCCCTAAGTGCAAGTGCAGATTCATCTAACCTGCTACCTCTTCCTAACACTCCTGCCTTCATTCTCCCCCTTCATGGTGCTATCTTTGTCCCTCCCTACTGAACATAAGTGCCCTCACCTGGGAATTCTTATTTCATTTTATTTGTACCCCTACTCTGAGCCACATACTCTTACTGTTCCTTAAAAAAAAAAAAGAAGTCAAAATCAGAGAAAGATGCAACTAAAAAAGAGAACTACAGGCAGTCTCCCTCATGAACATAGCTGCCAAAATCCTCAATAAAGAAGTCCAAATACAGGGACCAGTGAGATGTCTCAGTGGTCTAAAGCGCATGCTTAGGCAAGCTTAGGCAACTGCAGGGCCTGTGGTTTGATCCCTGGCACCACATGCTGCACCAGCCCCACCCCCAGGGCAGGCTGAGCCAGCCATAACACGAATAAATAAATAACGTTTAATAAAACAAAAATATAAAAAGAAGTCTAAATACAGATTGATTTCACTTTTTTTAGGTTATAATCTTACTGAATGAAGAACTCTTATGTTCCACTTACCTTTCCCAATCTATAACAATGTTTCCTTTATATATTTAAAGAATAAATATCAGAAATTTACCACTTAAAAATTAATTTTATGAGTATCAGTTTTAACATGACTGAATCTCTTTGGTTATAAATTGAATAAGTTTATATGATAAACTACTCTAATGATAAATCTAAATTCGTCACTGTCATAAAATGAACTAAAGTGTTCACTTTTTTTTTCTTTTTTTCTACATATTTTAATTTTTTATCCTTTGCTTTAACTACTTTTAAGTTTTACAGGGACCTTAATCAGTCTGTATTCCACCACTGTGCCTTAATAGCAATATGATACTGCAGTTATTCAATGCCATGAACTTGAAATGTGCTTCTCATTCTGATTCTATGTGCTCAATAGTAGTATTTCTGAAGTCAAGTATAATAATGAAACTAAATCACTGTACAGAGAGTTTCTATTATTCCAATGTCAGTATACTGTGGTCATTGTTGATTTTCCATTCATCAAACTACTCCAGTATTTATTAGTGTTTTACTCCTCTTTTCGCTTACCTGTTATCTCTTTTCAACAATATCCACCAACTGTCCACTGCCAGTGGAATGTAAACTCTTTAAGGGCAGAATTTATATTCCTTGGGCTGAAAACAGTGTCTGGCAGCTAAAGAATTACTGCTTTAATCTTGAATGAGCATAATCAGTCATTAACTAATAGTTCTCTGTCATAAAATAATATTTCTGAGTATTATTATTATTCAGAAGTTCTGAAATACTTCTACTTCAGATACATAGTCTATTGCACTTTGATTGAATTGCATAATCCAGAAGGCAAGAATTCTCCAGTTTCTGAACCAGAGAAAAGAAGAAGAAATTCATGGAAATTGTACTATACAGTGTGAAGGTAATTTCATGCCATTTAGGGCATCTATACCATAGAATAGATAACAGTATGTGTCAGCATGATTCTTTAAAAGAAGTTCCTCCTCAGGTGATTTTTTGCTCTCAGCAGAATTAAGATTAGACCCCAGAGAACATCCCATGAACAGTTAATATCCTCTACTATATCATTAAAGACCTGAAGTTTCCTATTCAATTAAAAGGCCTGGCAATGGTTTTCTCTTCCTTCCTGCACACATGAGAAATCAGTGTAAGTCTACTCAAAGGTCTGGCCCTAATGTCAAAAAAGCTAATGCTAGGATATGTCCTGAAAGCTAGAAATCTGATACGGGCACTTTTGCTGGGATTCCTGAGTGTCTTGAACCAGACTGGAACCCTGGGCAATGACTCATGTTGGCTTAGCCTGACTAGCTGGTCCCCACTGCTAAGTATAAATGAGGAGGGCTCAGCAGAAGCCCAGTAGCATGGATCATTTCTTTTCTCTACACACTGACCAACATTCCAAAAATATCTAGGGAATTTTCCTGTTTAAAGATATAACAGATAGCTGGTAACTAGTTATAGAGATGTATGTGTGGATTCTCTGGGACCACACAGACTCTGATGGCGGAATATCTTTTCAAACCACTTTTCTGGGGCAGTGCTCAAAATGAACCAATTCACTCTTTTCTGGTGGAGTACACTGCAGCACACAGTCATTTTCCTGACAGCTATGTGAAGGACTTAGGAGTCAGCTAGCTATTTAGACAAAGAAGCTCTGGAGGGGCTATGAAATCTTTAAGTGACTCAAATTGAATGTTAACTTGCCTTCCCCCAACATGATTTTACAGTGTTACAAGTCACAAGCAATCTTGCATAGAGGTCATCAAAGGGCAGCCTGAGAGCTAATGGGGGGATGCCGAGCATGTGAACTTCAGGCTTCTAAGTTCCAGTTGCCTAACACGACTTTAGAATAAAAAGAAAAGATGCATGCTTCCAATTGTTAAAAATTTTGTCAAGTATTTGTATATAAATGATAAGAAGGTAAAATTACTATGATACTTAGATAGAACTGCATACAATCAACAGTAATATTAGTAATGGCCAAAATTATATCCTTTTCAAGAATAAAATTTTAAACCTAAAATTTAAAAACTGTAAGAAAGTACATATCTTTTCTAAGTACTTTTAGGTAATACATGAGCAAAATGAAAAATAACCACCTGTAATACATAAAGTTTAGTTACTTCCTTCCAGACTAAGTCAAAGGAAAAGTTTTAAAACTGGTTCAAAATCCAACAGTGTATACTCACAAAAATTCAAACAATTTTCTGGGACAACAGGGAAAGAAACAGTTTTGCCTTTGACTATATTCTAATTATTCCTGTGAAGGCTAGTTTCAAACTGGCAGCATGATGTCACTGAACACAAAGTTATCATGTGTGCAGCTGGGAAATTGCTCACACAATGAAGCCTAAGCACCTCAGACAAAATGGCACCCTTACACCCTAGGCTATATATTTATTTCCTCTTCTCTTTCATTTTATACAAAGTTCCCTCACATGGACTAACTCAAAAATAACAGTGTGTAAAATATTTCAAAATACATGATTGTTAAGAATTAGTTGGAAAGATAACGTCAATGATTAATTAAATAACAGAAAATAAAGCACAAGATTTTGAACTAGACAAAAGAGTTGTCAACTACTACAAAATTAAGTCAAAAGTATTATGTGAGCCTGGGGAGATAGCTCAATGGAATACGTGCCTGCCTGGTAAGTGCAGGGTTCTGAGTTGAATCCCCAGTACTGAAAAAAAAAAGGGGGTGGCCTATATTAAAAGAAAAGCCAGTAGAAATTAATAAAAAGCTCTTTACCAGGAAAACACAAGAAATGGGAAAAAGTGGTAGCAATTATAAGTACCACAAAAATCTAAGTAAGCCAGGGCCCTTAAAAACAAAAAGCAAAATAATGGGTACAGGGACTGTTGGGAGAAAGAAACATTGCTCCACTGTTGGTAGGAATACAAACTGGTACAACCACTAAGTAAACCAGTGTGCATATTCCACAAAAAACTAGGAGTAGAAGTCCCATTCAGACCAGTTGTTCCCCTCCTGAATATTTTTCCGAAAGAACTCCTAAACATACAATAGCAATATATATGCACCCATGCTTATAGCAGCATACTTGTCATAGCTAAATCTTGAAACAATCCAAATGTCCATCATCTAAGGAATGGATAAAAATGATTTGATATATTTATAAAATGCAGTATTACTCATCTATAAAAAAGGATGAATTTAAGGCTTTTACAGGTTCAGACCGTATCATATGTGAAGTATATAAAAGCTACATGTGTAAACATCATACTGTATCCTAGTATAAGAAACTGAAAAAGTAAATAAAACCTGAAAGGTACAATAGATACTATGAAAGAGAAAGAAACTGTTCAAAGAGAAGGAACAAGTGGGATGGGGAAAGGAGATAAAGGAAGAAAGAAAGAAGGAAGGAAGGAAAGAAAGGAAGGAAAAAGAAAGAATATATAATATATATATATTATTTATATATATTCTTTCTTTCATATATATTGTATAATATATATGATAATGTGATAATTTTATGTCTGATTTTTCCTGATCTATTGAAAAGAAAAGTTAATATGTAATTTTTGTCTTTTTAATTTTTTGACCAATTTTGCATGCTGATATCTAACAATCTGAACAACTAATTTGAAGACAACAATAAGCAATACAACAACCATTGTTGAATTCCTATTATTTTGTTTAGTGAAATTCTGTATTATTTTTTTTACTATTTCTAATCTCTTTAAAAATTAAAATAAAATCTAAACAAAAAGAAAAGGCAAAGGCATCTACCTATCCTGTTGTCTAGAGAAACACGGTGAGTTTCCGCAGAGGGTAAAATATGTAATTGATCATTATGCAAAGTATTTTTTTTTCCTTGAGTCCTTTTTTGTTTGTTTGTTTATTATGTTTTTAAGAGTAAAAATAGCAGAAAAATAGAAAAAAACAGTGACAAGAGTACATATAGTACAGAATTTCAAAACAAGAAAAATTTAACAATGGTTGCATTACATATTTTCATCATCAAATCAGTATAGATCAACAGACATAGGTATATAAGACTGACCAAACAATTAAACATTAACATTTTCAATAAACATTATTTTTTTATCTCTTCCAATTGCATTTTGTATTTAAGTCACTCTTTAAAAAAAAAAAAAAAAATATATATATATATAGGGGTTGAGACTGCAAAAAATGCATGGTCCTGGTACTGCCCAAAATTTATTTATTTATTTATTTATTTATTTATTTATTTATTTATTCTTTTGAGTCCTTAAACTACGGAGACTATACAATATTTGCATATGTAGGTCTGGTTTATTTCACTTATGAGTATAGGTTCAAGATATGTCCATTTATATATGAAGTTTTCTAGTTTATCATTCCATATTATGCAAAGTCTTGAAAGGAGGCAAAACAGACAAAGGAGGAGAAAGCAGGTTCATTATACTTCGTTTAATGAAGAAAAAAAAAAGAAGAACAGTGAACCACATTGTTATCAAGAATGAATTAAAATATCCTTCCCCTCAGCATTAGAAAAGTCACTCATGTGGAAAAATTCCCTCACCAATACTTCTGAACACTGTTAATATGCAAAAATGTATTCTTAAAAAGTAGTTCCTGCTTAGCCACAAGGGACACACTCCAAAGCTTCCAATAGATGCCTGAAATCACAGGTAGAATAACACTCTTTCAAGCATTTATTCTGTATATCAACTGTGATAAATTCAAACTTATAAAATAGGCAAAGTAAGAATATATTAGTAAAATAAAACAACCTTATGAATATTCAACAATAAAAGTTATGCAAACATGGTCTTTTTCTCTAGAGTCAAGACACATAGTGATGTGCATCATGGCTGACCCCAAGTAACTGAAGTGCACAAAAATTAAACTAAAGGAAAAGTAGCACTATTGCAGTTACCTTTATTGGATTGTCTACTTGCTATTCTTCCACCTATATTCCCTTAATTGTTTCTACCTATTGCAGTCATACAATATTTTCAGGTAATTTCAATCCTGATCTTCATTTTGTAGCATCACCAAGTGCCAACTATACCTCGGCTCATGTCTTCTTTTACAGAGGATGAGCTTTTCCTTCTTCATCTTTGATTCATAATTCATTTCAGCTTAGATTCATCACCCCATGTCATCTTTCTTGAAAACCACTATAAGAGGTATGACAGGGTTGGCAAGATAGCTCAGCAGTCTAGAGCACCTGCTTAGGTAAGCTTAGACAAGTGCAGGGACTGAACTTTGATCCCTGGCACCACATGCCATGCTGATCCTGCCCCCAGGTGGCCACACACACACACAAAAAAAAAAAAAAAAAAAAAAAAAAAAAAAAAAAAAAAAAAAAAAAAAAAAAAAAAAAAAAAAAGAAAAAAAAAGAAGTATGATATATGTCTCACAGCTCACTAGAGTATTATTGTACCTGTGATTTCAGGCATCTTTTGGAAGCTCTGGAGTGTGTCCTTTGCGGCTAAGAAGGAACTACTTTTTAAGAATACATTTTTGCATATTAACAGTGTTCAGAAATATTGGTTAAGGAATTTTTCCACATGAATGAATTTTCTAATAAATGCTGAGGGGGAGATATTTTAATTCATTCTTGATAAAAATGTGTTACACTTTTTTTTGCTTCATTAAACAAAGTATAATGAACCTGCTTTCTCCCCCTTTGTTTTGACTCCTTACAAGACTTTGCATAATGATCAAATACATGTTTTACCCTCTGCTGAAACTCACCATGTTTTCCTGGACAGCAGGATAGGTAGATGTCTTTGCCTTTTCTTTCTGTTTAAGTTTTATTTTAATTTTTAAAGAGATTAAAAAATAGTGAAAAAAATTAAAATGATACAGAATTTCACTAAACAAATAGAGGTATTTCTATTATTTTAATAATGAAATCATAATTTTGTAATTCATTAAATAGTTTTTAACAATATAAAACATTTCTTATTCATTTTATCTCTATTGCCTACTCAAGAGCATGCTATTAAAACTGTGTTGTAAGCCGGGCATGGTGGCTCACGCTTGTAATCCCAGCACTCGGGAGGCTGAGGCAGGAGGATTGGTGCAAGTTCGAGACCAGCCTAGGCTACAAAAGTGAGCTCAAGGCCAGCCTCAACTGCATACCAAGACTCTGTCTCAAAAAGACAAAAAAAAAGCCTGTGTTGTAAGTGGAGGCCATGCAGAAAAGACTTAAAATATTTTTCAAACCATGGTGTGTTGGGAGCCGCAGGAAGCCAGGAAATTGATCAAATGTGTGTAGGAGGGACTGGGCCTCTGTGTGTATTGAGTTAGTCTTGCCCATCAGGCAGACTGGCGACCACCTAGCCCAGCTAATCATCTTCTTTTCTGTCTTTCTCATTCATACCGCTATGTTTCCCTGGGGTTGAACCATTCACAATAACACCAACAGATCCCAACAGTGGTGATAAAAAATTCAAAAAACCCATATGATGAAATTTAATAATCAAAAACAGATCATATTTTTATTTATATTTCATCTTTTCACCAATAAAGGCAACCTATTAGAAGGTGTGAAATTCAATTGTCATCACAATTAGTATGATTTTATTTGAAACTATTACTGTTCGTGTATTTTATTGCATATGCTTTTACTTTAACAAATATGAGCCCTTCATATATATAGTAATTTAAGGATAAAGTGATGACATATGATTTCACACATCCCACACACATGAAAGAATTGCCAAGATATTACAGCCAAGTGATATTATGGATACGTAAACATCATTTGAGGGGCAGGAGAAATAGCTCAGTAAAGGAAGTGCTTGCCTGGCAAGTGCAAGAGCCTGAGTTCAATCCCCAGTCCTGCAAAACAAAACAAAACAACATCATGCAAAGGGCCAGGGATATAGCTCAGTGGTCTAAAGTGCCTGCTTAGGAAATGTCAGGCTAACCACAAGGACCACAGTTCAATCCCCGGCACACATGCTGTGCCAACCCCACACCCACGGGGAGCAGGCCATTAAAAAAAAAATCATTTGAAAAAATAACAAGTAGGGGCCTGGCGGGATGGCTCAGTGGTCTAAAGCAACTGCTTGGGAAAGCTTGGGCGGCTTCAGGGACCACTGTTGGATCCCTGGCACCACATGCTGCGCCAGCCCTGCCCTCGGGGCAGGCTGAGCCGGCCATAGAAATGAGTGAATAAACAAAGGTTCTTAAACAAGAAAAATAAATGAATAAAATTTTAAAATTCTTAAAAAGAAAAAAGAAAAAGTAGTGGTAAAGGAAATTATACCTTCAAACAATACTGAAATATTCATAGTGTATTTGTAAACACCATATTTTTAAAAATATCCCTCCAGAAGACTTTAATTTTCAAACAACTGTTCTTGTGCATAGTAGCATTTATCCACATTCTGCTCCTATATGTGTATCAAATGATTTTTGAAATTGGACAGACAGCTTACATACAATGCTTATGTACATGGAAGCTTAATACACAGCCTAGCAGAATCATAAGCTATTTATAATAAAAACTATATTCTAAGAAAAAAGGAAACTGAAAACTGCACTAATATCTTCTGCATGCCTTCTACAATTGAGAAACTGCAACACTTCTGCTTGAAATTTACCGCCAAACACTTACATATTTACTTTGTGCCTTGAGATATTTAACTTACCTCTAAAGTAGTAAACATTTTCTTGTTAACATTAAAAAAATGAGGTCTAGAACTTTACATTCCTTTAATCCTCTGAGCAACTCAAGTAAGTTAGCATTACTACTTCAAATTTTACAAGAAAGGAAACTGAATCCCAGGACATTAGGTAATTTATCCAGAGTCACACTACTGATAAGCAGTAGAATCAAATAGAGATCCTTCTATCTTCAAGTCTATGTTCTTTATAAAGTGCCCTACTGTCTCCCATATAGAAAAGCTCAGAGTTGGCAAGAGGTGTCATTTTATCGGGAATGAAGCTCAGAAGCTTCAAAGGAAACCTTTTGCTGGAGTGTATTAGGATTCAGTAGCCAATCACATCGCATCAAACCTCACAACTCCTGTCTTTCACCAAGAAAATGCTGGCTTCTGAGAGTGAGGCAGCAGATCCCAAAGTAATTTGCCTCTAAAAGGAAGTAGTCTATTACCTTGCCTTAAATAATGCAGCATTCAGTTATTACTTCCTGCCGGAGTGACAGTTTAAGCACAAGGCATTAAAAAACTGTTTTCTCCTGTTCTCCCGGTCTGTTATTTACTGCCTCATACACTACTTGTCTAGAAGTGATGGATAAACATTTGAAAGGAAAGATGCATCATTCTGGATGCTCCATGGAATTCAAGATGGATAAAAGCCAATGTTTCAGGCTCATCTATTTTTAGCTTTTCTCCTATAATACAGTAAAAACGAGCTTTAAGTGTCTTAAGATTCCTCTGATAAAAATAAAATGTGACTTTCTCAGTTTCCATTTAGCAACTCATTTAAGGAATACTTTTTATTCCAACATATGAAGATATATTTTCCTTTTGGAAAAAAAAGTATCTAAAATAAATTAGGTTATCTTTCTAACCACAACATTTTGAGAGTGTATTTTATTCGTTAGCCTGTTTTCATGACAGATAATAAGAAGCAAGCAAAAGTTGGTAATTATTTCAGTCACAGGCCATTTTTACAATCACAAAGCAAAATAAAGCCACAAAGTTCCACAGCAAAATCTTCTTTAATCCAAGATTGATTTATTTAAAAAAAATACTGATTAATCACTTGCTGTTTTTTGTTGTTGTTGCTGCTGCTGCTGATGATGATGATGATGTATTTTTGTTGCTGTTTTGTTTTGTTTGTACTGGGATTCAAACTCAGGATCCTGCACTTGCCAGGCAGGCACGTGTACCACTGAGCTACACATCCCATCCTTCACATGCTGATATTTGAACACAACACAGCACAACAGGAATTGTGTTGTTTCTTAAAAAAAAAAAAAAAAAACAAATTATTTCATTTAGTACGCTACATTCCTCTGCCTTCTTCCATCTGTTTAGGTCTTTGCTTAAAATCACTGCTGCTGTGGAGCTCTTCCTTCTCATCTGAATTAAGTTTGAAATTCCTCTTTACTAGTATCTCTTATCTTTCTTTTCTTCTTTATGTTTATAGCTTTCAGCAGCATCAAGCACAGTACACATTTTAGACATGTCTGCTTAATCTCCTCTACCTTTAGTGAAACCACAAAGTGGCAAAGGATAATTGAACTATCTGATGAGTGCTACTGTCTAATGTGGACAATAGTACCTGGACCACAGGTCATACCCCAAAATACTGGCTTACTGACCAAGGCTAGCCTCTGCAAACTACCCTTTGAGATAGTATTAATTGGTCATATTAAGAAAAAGTCTGAAAAAGAAAAAAAAAGTCTAAAAGAGAAAGAAACTTAATGAAGTTAAGAAGCAATTAGCTACTTAGGCTCATGTAATCCTAATATCAATCCTACTGGCTACCCAGCTAGAAAAGTGAGTTGCCTCTAAGCTTTTCTATTTGTGCTACAGACAACAAATTATGAACATAACTAAATTTTCAGAAACAGAATATATCTTTTAAAAGCCCTTCATGAATTAGTCTGTTTTAGAAGGTCATTCACTCTGGATGAGCATACAGCTCTGCAAGGAATATCACTGGCGTGATAAGGGAGACCCAGAATCAGCTCAGGCCATCTGCATCAACCTTGGAAATTAATGTGTTGACATATGTCACAGCTAGAATTTCCTCATATCTAAAAAACTGAGTACTATGAAATATTTCCTAACACAAAATAAATCACTCACAATGTTTAAATGTAAGGACCTTACTTAAAAGAATTGAGAATGATACAAAAATGAAGTAGTCACATCCTATGCAGTATGTATATGATACAGTGTGTGTATTCTGTAACACATATTTAAATCTTGTTTATTTTGCTTCTCTACTTTCTTTTTTTGGGCCTATTTCAAAAACTGAATCCAAATAATTGTATTTCTGTTTACACACAACACATATTCATACTTTTATTCATTTGGTTCCTTTTATTGCTTTTAAAGAAAAATCTGAGCCACTCTCAAGGACTAATCTTCACTGAGGAAGTCAAGGTAGGGACTACATTTTGCCAGAAAGAGATGATTATATTCTCAAACTATATTGTTTACCATAAATATTTTAACCATGGGAGTAGTTGAAAGAATAAATAATTGCCTAGCTACTCCTACTTGACCTACTCATGCCTTTTTCTAGATACTGTCTCAAAATAGAGAGATAAGGTTATATTAATATTGGTAGAGATTTTAGACAGAATTTTTTTTTCTTGTTTCAGAACTTTTGTTTCTTTGCTTGTTTATTTTTATGGCCGGCTCAACGTGCCCTGAGGGCAGGGCTGGCGCAGCATGTGGTTCCAGGGATCCAACCGCAGTCCCTGCAGCCGCCTAAGCTTTACTAAGCAGGCACTTTAGACCACTGAGCCATCCTGCCAGGACCCTAAACAGAAATTTTAAAATTAGTAAGAGTTGACTGACTTTAGAAAAAAGATTGCACTGATTTTTCTAATGTTTTATGCATACATGATTCTTTTACTCTTTGTACCACATGAATCAGAAGAAATAATTGACCAGATAGTATAAATAACATATAAGCATAAGGAATAGAATCCAACCAATCAAAGACATTAACTGTATATCACAGAAGAAGATGATTACTCCCTAGACTTTATAGTTACACAAAGGAATGTCAAGCCATGAGAAGCTCTCCTTAAGTGAAATATGTGGGGAAGAACTAGTGGAAACCCAAATCCCTTCCAAAGGTGAAAGTCAGCTGAATAAATTCCTTTGACAGGAAAAATGGAATTGTTTAACAAACTCCAAATAAGTTCTACCAAGATGCTTTCCCATGGCCTTCTGGGTTTGTAGGCTGTACCTGAAGAACACAGATACACAGACCTGATTGTAAAGTGGACAGAGGAAGGAAATGACAGAGATAGATTACATATTCAGTATTTGATATAACTTACCTCTATTTTGACAAATTCTTCAGTGAACACAGACACAACTATTAAAGTACAAAACACAAATGGCTGTATATCTAACTGACTCTCTCAATTAACCTGGTTTTTAGACAAAGGCAGTTGAAGATATTAAAAAGGAATGCAAGTTTAAAAAGACATAGTCATAACAAAGAAGGATAATAAAAGACAAGAAAACTTGCCATAGGATTGACCTGCTGCAATTTTTTATATGGTTAGATTTCTAAGTAAATATATAACTGGGTTTTTTTTTTTTTATCACATTCTATAGGTATTTACTGAATATCATTTGTTGATGGAAAATACGGGTTCCATGTTAAGTCTGAGGCGTTTGATATGGAGAAAGACAGTGATGTTAAGCTCAAGCGCCTATATTATAGGGTAATAGTATCACTAAACTTTTCTTCTGGAGGGTTAACTAATGTTAAGGTTTATGTCTAGTTGTCCCCCCAAAGCCTCATGCAATCATGGGGGAGGGACTTCTAGAGTTTGAGACTTGCTTCATGATCCCTGGGATTATCTGTTTTAGTACTGATGGGATTATGGGTCTGAGTACTTCTGGGATTATGGTTGTAGCCTAAGGCAGATACGCTAAGGTGGAGAGCCTGAATGTAATATATACAGAGACAGACTCACATTGTTGTTCTCTGCTCCCCTGGTTGTTCCATTGCTTCTGTCACCATATTGTTGTTGCTGTTCTGCCACCATGAACTGCGGCTCTCTGTCATGTGACTGTCTGTCTTGGATCCAGCCAAGTATAGACTGAAACCTCCAGTAACTATGAGCTAAATAAACCTTTCCTTCCTTCATTTTGAGTGTCAGGTAATTCTCCCAGCAACAGGTAAAAAGTAACTAAGACAACCACTTAAGTTTGCAGACCAAAAAAACAAAAACAAAAAAAAGAGAGAAAAAGACGGGCTACAATATTTTGGCCCTGGCCCTTCAAGGTCAGTGAGGACTCAGGACATAAAAGGACCTCTACTGTAATATCCTATAGCTCAGTGGTGTCCCAAATTTTACATTGAAGGTGATATGGGGCCACAGAGGAAAAGGAATGACAATGTATAGTGTGCCTAAGGTGAGTAATCTAGAGAGAAAACATTCTATCAGGATTTCACAGACAGAAAACTGGTCAAGCAGTGATTGCGACTCATCCAGATGGCTGATATTGACAAAAGTTCTACAAAATGCTGTACATGGTTCCAAGGTAAATTCTGAGGGGATATGACTGACCCTGTCACATACAAAAGTTACATATTTTGTTACATAGGTCTTCCTTTAACTTGGCCTTAACCATCCAGCAGAAAAGTTTAACCATGGGCCATGAAAAGTAAAGCCAAATTAGTATGCTGAGCTGTAAAAGGCTAAAGTTAACAGCTTCTGACATTGCCAGTTCTGCTGATACGCCACTACTATTATGCAATATTGGACTATACATACAACTACTTTTTCTTAGTTCAAAGAGAAGAAATATTTGTACCAATAGTGTTTAGAAAAATTATCATGTCTGGGGCCAGCAGGATGGCTCAGTGGTCTAAAGCACCTGCTTAGGAAAGCTTAGGCGGCTGTAGGGACCGCAGTTCGATCCCCGGCACCACATACTGTGCCAGGCCTACCCTTAGGGCAGGCAGGCTGAGCCGGCCATAAAAATAAATAAATAAAAAACAAACAAAATTCTGAAAAACAAGAAAAAAAAAAGAAAAATTATCATGTCTGCATTTTCTACTCTGAATAACTATTATGAAGACAACAATATGCACTGTATTAATTATTGTGGTTGCTCTACTAACATGTTTTGAAACTGTCTCATTATTAGTTCTCATTAAAAGTAATAAAAGCTGAAAACATAACTCTGAATATTTTTACTTCTGCCCTTTGGAATTGAGAAAATATCAAGAAAGTTTAGGATAATTCTTTGAATTACAAATCTGTCACAAATTTATATAGGAATCATATTAGCTTATAAGCAACCTTCAAAATGTCAGTTTCATAATGACATGAATGATGATTTACAAAGGCATGAACCAAGTTTTCTCAAAAGAAAGCCAAATCCAATTAAAGAGTTGTCTTTTATAACTTTAAGTAAATGTCAAGACTGGTAAAACAACTCAGCAAATTAAAGCACCTGCAAGCAAGTACAGAAGCCAGGGGTTCTTCACCCAGGCCTGCTGTACGGGCCCTGGGGTACACTGAGAAGGCAACTAAGACTGGGCATGGTGGTGCACACCCATAATGCCAGCTTTTGGGAGGCTGTAAGCAGGGGGATCACTACAAGTCTGATCTAATAGTGAGACCCTGAACACCCTATAGACCCTTCCCTAAAATATAATCAATCAATCAATAAATAAATAAATGACAAATTTCTCCTAAATGTTTACACAGCAACTTCAGTACAAATTCTTAGAAAATAGATAACAATAATATTATAATAGCCTCCTAAACATTTTAGCTAATCATATGAAAATGTATAATATTTCTTTCAAAATTACTTTGTTTTTAAATGCATAAGCATTACAGATATAATGTATTATGTTGCATTTATGAAACATTCAAATCATCTAAAAGCAACCAATATACCACATATAATCATTATACTATATTATACTATGTTGAATATTTTAGAGCAACATCTATCATTCTTAATATAAAGCATTATGCTAGTAACTACTTTTGATTTTGGAATCCCAGAGCTAACAAGTTGTTTGCAGTCAAGAATGAAACTGTTTTGTTCCCACCAATCAGAAACTAGATGCATATTTGAAAATTGAGCTTTCATCTCAAGAAGAATGCAACTAAAAGTTATACCTCCCAAATTATTCAACTATGAAAAATTGGTTTTCCAGGTATAGTGCACACGTAACTTCTGAAACAAATATACATAAATGGGTTTGAATGGGTGAAGAAAGGAAATGCTCAGATTCTTAATAAAAGCTTACAATCAAGATGAAGGATAGCCCCTGAACAAGGGAGTTGTGGTACTGAGTACAGAAAGACTTAGTAGTATGACTTTTAAGATCTGAGAGTATATATTTTCTGAAAGACAACTGATTTTAATGATTATCCTTTATCAAAATATTATAAATGTACTACTTCATAAAATTACAAAGTCAGTATTATTATGATTCTAGAATTCATTTCACATTTTTCATATGCCAAGTGCAAATTAAAAAACTATTTCTGTCAATGTCCATAAAAATTACTGGAAAAGCATAAATAAAAGCAACACTCCAAACTTAAAGAAAAAAAAAAAAAAAGAACTTAAAGGAAATGCTTAGGCCAAAGTCATTCTACCTTTTTTTCCTCTATACTAAAATACTGCTACTGTGTTTAAAAGATAAAGTATATTTTTTACTTGTTCATCTTGAGGACAATGTAACTAAAAGTTTAACCTCCCAAATTAATCAACTATGGCCTCAATTAGGACACCAAAATAACTTTCAAATATTTTGAGTATTCATTTCAATAGCAAAAAGGATTAACTTACTAAATAAAACTGTGTTAGTCCTGGGCAGCAAAGGAAAGCCACTAAGCATCATAATACCTGACTTCAAATTATACTACAGTGCTACTGTGGTAAAATGAGCATTGTTCTAGAAAAAAGAAAAGACCTGAGGCCCACTGGAGCAGATTAAAATACCACTCTATAAACACACTCAAATCATATCTTTAACAAAGGTTTCAAACATGTTCACTGGAAGAAAAATAGATTCTTTTATAAATGATCCTAGAAAAATTAGCTCTCTGTATGCCAAAGAAAAAAACTATCCCATGTCTATCACCATTTACTAAAGACAAAAAGGATCAAAAATCTAAACATTAATACAGGATCACTCAATCCACTGGAAGATAAAGTAGGCAGAAATCTTGAAGACATGTGCATAGATGGAGAATTCATGAACAAAACTCAGACTGCATGGAAACACTTCAAACAATCAACTGGGATCTCATAATAATGAAGTGTTTGCATATCAAAAAAAATCACCAACAGAGTGAAACGACAGCACACAGAGTAGGAAAAATAATTAGCGAACTGTCCCACAGACAAATGACTTCTATTTGGAACATATCATTAATTGGAAAAAGTCAGAGCCCTCCAGTTTCAAAAACCCAATCTAAAAATGTGCAGAGATGAACACATACTTCTCAAATGGCAGATCAAAATATGCAAAAAAAATGTTGAATATCACTGGTCATTCAAGAGATGTAAATTAAAACAAAATGAAAGGGCCCGCCAGATAGCTCAGTGGGCTAAAGCTCTTGTTTTGGCAGTCACAGAAATGGGGGTTCAATCCCTCATGTGCCCTGCTGTGCCTTTCTGCTCCCAGGGTGCCTTGAGACAGTGACTGTGTCTGGGTGTGGTGGCACACCTATAATCCCAGCACTTGGGAGGCTATAAAACAGGAAGATCACTACAAATTCTATCTGTGCAGTCAGACCCTGTAGACCTGTAAATACATAAAAAATCACCGAGATACCATTTTATAACATCAATCATCAAGAAACTCATCAATAATAAATGCTGAAGGGAATGTAGGGAAAAATGGAACTTTTCTCCACTGATAATAGGCATGTTGTAGACTAATGTAACCACTGTGGAAAATAGTGTGGAGATCCCTCAAAAAACTGGGATTAGAGGTCCTATTAACACCAGATATTTGCCTTCTGGATACTTTTTCAGAAGAAGTAAAAATATCAAACCACACGGATATATGGCCACCCATGTTTATAGCACCACAATTTATAATACCTAAACCTTGGGAACAAACCAAATGTCCTTCAACTGAGAATGGATTAAAAAGATGAGGTATTTCTAAAGACTGAATGTTGCGGCATACGCCTGTAATCCAAGCACTGGAGAGGTTCAATATAGGAGAATCACTACAAGTCCAAACTTCATAGTGAGAACCTCTACCAAATACATTAAAAAAAAAAAAAAAAAAAGATAAACTTGAGACTTCTATAGGTAAGTGGATGTAACTAGATACTACATTCACAGATGAAATAAATTAGAGTCATATGTATAAATATCATATTTTCTCCCTGGTGTGAGAGATTGAAAGAGTAAATAAAAGGTACAGCAGATTTTTTTGAAATGGGAAGAAATTGTTCAAAAGAAACTAGTGTGGGTGAAAGGAGGAAAGACAGTACGGAAAAGGAAAAAGCTGCAAGTGATTGATATTATTAGTGGATTACCCATAGTTAATTCTTTTATTTAATTCAAAGGGAAGATTTGCACTAACAAACCATTGTAGAAACTGTTATGCCCATATCTTATAGCCTAAACAATTGCTTTAAATATGACATGTAATAAATTATTGTTTTCATTATTTTTACAAAATATTATTTTACTCTTCTGTAAAATAAATACAGCTGCTTTAAGTAATACAACTGCATCATCTGTATGTTTATTTCTTTAGGTGACAGCAAGAATAATGTTGTGCAGGTTATCAGTGATCTCTGGTGTCTCAATAGACAAGTTCTATTTTGAGGAGTTTATTAATTGCGTTTGGGTAATTAAACACAAATTTGATCCTAGTTGTGCTTCAGGATTGGGTTTATAGGTGCTTGTGATGCCTATATCCAGGAGAAAAGGAAGCCTGGCTAGCAATCCAGCTGGTTACAGATGTTGGTATCAATCATTTGGCATGCAAGAGCCATGAGGTGAGGAAGGCTTCCACTCAGACATTAGAATGCCTAGGAGGTCAGGCTGTGTGCCTCTGAGAAAGCTCTTTGTTTAGCTATGTGAGTGAAGTCAAAGGTGCAATGGGGACCTCAGAAGTTTGGAGAAGCCCGGAACACGGATCATCTGAGGAAAACCACAGGAAAGGAGCAAAGAGAACCAGCAGCGAATCCACAGGAACTACAGCCACAAGCAGTGCCATAGGGATACAGATAACCAAGGCCTTTGGATTTCACAGCTTGTCCCAGATGGACAGGGATGGTGAAAGTGGAACTGTGGGATTTAATGACTGCCCTGTTGGATTTTAGGCTTGCTCTGTTCACATAACTTTTGGAATGGAAATGTCCATACTGTGTCATTCGATATTGGGAATATTTAACTTTCTTTACATTTGTTCAAGAGCATGCAGCTAAGAATTTGCCTGCTATCACAGAAAAGATTCTCACTTAAACATTTCAGTAACTGTTAGATTACATTTCCATAAAGGAATGCACACAAATCTTGGGAGGGAAGGGCAGAATGCTATGATTTTGGTCGG
>PVJA010000698.1:139283-154942 GCA_004027025.1 Myocastor coypus
TCATATTTGAAATAAAATATTTTGAACATTGGAAATGAACTCTTCTATCCTTAATAATCATATATGTATACACATCACTGAAGTATATTTATAGTTGGGGATAAGTTCAAAAATATAGCTAAATAACTGTTAGTAAAGTAAGATCTGTCTTTTCAAACTATTATTTGTAAAGACCATTTTATGACAAGAAGGATAGTTTTGGAAAGTCATACAGAACTATGTAAATATAACTGCAACTGTGATTTATGCAGCAAAATGGCACAAAAGAATTTTAGGTCAGTTATGGATTACATATCAGTGGTGATTCTGAAATACAGCAATGAAATTGAAAGTTTTAATTTCTGCCTAGTGACATGCTAGCTATCATATATGTAATATCTTAGTATGAGGAGTTAATGCACATGTTTGTAAATATGCTGGTGTAAACAATACTACTATCTGATCTACCCAATGGAAGTTTAGCAAATATAATTTTGTATTGTCAATAATACTTGATAGCGATAATAATTGTTACTGGCTTCTATATTTATTATAGTTTCATTTTATTGATATTGAAGACTATACTTGTAAAAGTTTAGCATGATACTAAACTTTTATAAGTTGAATATACTTTGCAATGATACTTTAGAAGTAGCTTCATATATTTCAGATTTTATATAAATACCTTCAATGAATTTGCTTAACAATAATCTGAATACATATCCTTGTACTCAGTTTAGAGGAGAAGAAATGAGGCTTATATTAAACAGGCAATACAAAGATCATATGTGAGAAAATATGACTCTTAGAGTGACTCCTCATCGCTCTAAGAGTATGCTCCAATGGGACACTATAAAATTTTATTACAGAAATACATGCACTCACCAAAAGGATAACATTTTCTAAACTCATTAGACAACAAGAAGTCACTATGTTACAATTAAAGAAATATAACAAGTTATTGGACAGACTTTTCCAGAAACTCCATATAAATATACTTGTTTCATGCTATCATTTTCTTTGGAATTCTCCAGTATGCATTTGGGTCAGGATGAAATCTGGAGAGTCTATACAAAGAAACAGTTATGAAGTAGAAATATGAATGCTTATGAAAATATGAAACCAGTTTACCAGAAGAGGGCTGTAACTGCCTGGACATTTTTGTTGCTGCTTGGTTTTTGTACAAAATCAAATTTGTATTCTGTATGTATTAGTAATGATTATTTTATCAGTAATCAAATGTGACTAAGCAAGTATACAAGGCTTTGACATCACAGTTTTGCCTATGTTATTCAATCATTCATTTGTTCATTCATTGATTCATTCATATATTGATAACTTCAACAGAGAGGATGGAATCCAGAGCCTTCATACTGAGCTACATCCTTGATCTTTGTTGTTGCTTTTATTATTTTGTTTTCTTGAGACAGGGTTTCCTAAATTGTTCAGATGAAACTCAAACTTGCAGTTCTCCAAGTTCAGCCTATAGTTTTCTTTTCTAGTATGCAAACAGAGACTTGACAAGATTAAGAACAAGTTGAAGGTCCTACCTAACAAGGGTTAAATCCAATTCCTTTTCTTTTAATCAAAATGATGTTTTCTATAATACCACCATACAACTCATGTTTACATATTAACTTCATGAATATTTCCCCTACATATATTCTACATGATCAATCTTTCATATTTTACTTTCTTCTTCACTAGGTTATATGAGAATTATAATAAATTTTCATTCTGAGATAATGGTAGCAAGACCTAGTGCTAATTTCTCCACTAGTCCAGAAAATGATCCAACTATTTTCCACTGATACACAATTTCTCCCTTAAAACCAGACTTGTGAAATAAAACTTCTCTGTCTTTTCAACAAATCCTCTTCGCATCACATAATTATCTTTTCATGAAAAAGTAGCAAGGGAACACTGCTTGCAATTTAAACATGTTTGAGACTTCAAATTACAAGAGAAGCTTCTGGCAATTTTGAGCCAGTGGAAGCTAGAAGAGTGTAGATCTTTTGCTGTCAAATACTTCTCTCCCTCAGATTTATAGTTATTTTTCCATGGGATGTCTACCATACACTGAAATGCTGCAATCATATATTCTTAAGGTGACAGGATAATATACTCTTCCAATTCAGTACTTTCAGTTTGCCAACGGTTAAATGGATAAGAGTGAAGCATTAAAAATCATCTTTAAATAAAATTTATAGCCAATTATATTTTTATTATTTAGACATAAGCCAAATCATGTAATTAGCTCTTTATTTTTTTTAAGAATTTTTTTTTCTTGTTTCAGAACTTGTATTTGTTTATTTATTTATTATTATGGCCGGCTCAGCCTGCCCTGAGTGCAGGGCTAGCACGCATGTGGTGCCGGAGATTGCACCACAGTCCCTGCAGCTGCCTAAGCTTTCCTAAGCAGGTGCTTTAGACCACTGAGCCATCCTGCAGGGCCCATAATTAGCTCTTTAAAAGAAAGGTATTTTGACCTATTTCAGTGCAAGCTCATTTAAATGAATTTTAGTTAAGTATCTTTGTGAGTAAAACTAAAAAATATTTCTTTATACCAAACTGGATATTACTTTCAGAAACAATTTCATAGCTCCCTTTAATTCTTCTGGACTGACATCCTTTAAGTTTCCTATTTTAGTTTTGTTTTGGGATTACTTAAATTTTCCTCATAAAAAACACCCAATTGCTTTCATAGGCTGCAGATTCTCAAACATTGGCTATTCCATAATATCTTTAGTAATATTTTCCTAATTCAAAAGAATTAAACAGTAGTTATTCAGAGGACAAGATGTAGATATGATATCTTATCTAAACAATATCAGTACAAATCTTTCTTCTCATTGAACTGAGAAAGTAGCTGTATATCTATCCTACCTATCTTGTATATACCTATATTTTTTTCACTACAAAATGGTCCTTTATTTAGATCCCCCTTTTCTGTTTTGTCAGAGATGGGTGTTGCATTGCTGCTTCAGCAGAGTTCAGCAGCCTGGGTTCAATCCCTGGCATGTCATGCTGGTGCTGATCCCGGGAGCTCTAAGAAGGTGATTGAGACTTGGCATGGTGGCATGTGCCTATAATCCAAGAACATGGCAGGGTGAAAATAGGAGAATCACCAAAAGTCTGCTCTATGTAACGAGACCTTATAGACCTTGCACACCCTATATGAAATACATGAACAACAACAAAAATAACAAGCACATAAAATTTACATTAAGTCATCAGAATTAAATTACTTGAAAACTTTCTGTCCTTTTAACTTAGTCTTTTGAAATACATGACATATGTGTAAAATTTTTGAAAAATTTCCACTATATTTACATATTGGACCCTGTACATTGAGTAACCTAGTGCACATTTTGATAGTCATAGTAGTAGAGACTATTAATACTTATCTTTAAGTATCTCAAGATCAAAGACTGGACTTTTTCATGTTTGTATCATGAAAGCCTTATGTAATACCATGTAATACATGTCAATGAATACTTGCCAAATGAAAGATAATGGAATTAATGAATAGCCAGATTCATGTTGAATTAAGTGGTTAGTTGCACATGATTCATATCATAATAATAAACAGTGGTGATAAAGCATGTGGACCCTACCACTTTTTAAATATATTACTGGGATTTTTTTCTTTATAAAGTATGGATAATAGTATCATCTAATTCATAAGACAGACAAGAGAATTAAATGAATAGTGCTAAATGAAGCATATATTGCATTTTTTGGTGTATCTGTTGGTATTATGTCGTGATTTAATGTTTTGTACCATAGATGGGAAGACACTCAACTCTGAAGACAGTGATAAGAAATTCACTAACACATAAGAAAATTAATAAAATAATAAAAAAGTAATTTTTAAAACCCAACTTATGGTGACACACAATAAGAAAACACAGTAATGATGCTTGCAAAACACTTTCAAAGAACAGATTCTTTGTGGCCCAATTCATGAAGCTACAGTGTTATTGAAATTTGTTGCCTGCCAAAAAATGAGACAAACCAAAATACTTTCATTTTATGGCTTGAAATTTAAGACCAAAAGCATCTCTTATTTCTAATCGCATTCCTAATTACAGAAACACAGGCCAGCACCCCTGTTGCCTAAGGGACTGCCAGTATTTCCATTATCAGTTTCCATTTTCAGGGCTTATTACTAAAGCATACACTCCAGGGATACTGTTGGCATACAAGATCTCAGCATGCAAGAGAATATGTTTTACAAAATTTGGCATCAACTTTTCAACTGTAAATACAAAAAGATAGAAAACCAAAAGTAAAAAGTCAAGAAAACCATTGATGCAAGGATTTGGAAGGTGGTTTAAGCTAATTTCAAATGCAGTGCAAAAATGAAAACCCTACACAGAGGACTTAAAGATAAAATACATATGTGAATTTAAGACATTTCACCAAACATAAGTAATAAGATAGTACAAGCAATAATGTATCTATCTGTCCATTATAAAAAATCATCATAAATCTAATTTCAGTATCAATGAGATTATTTTGGTTTTAACCTTTTCAACTATCATTAATGTTTTAGAGAACAACTATTTTAAGGATCATAATATGCACTGTATGAAACATTGTTGAATTCTTTTTTTTTTTTTTAATCCTTGCTTCAGAACATTTGTTTGTTTATTCACTCATTTTTATGGCCAGCTCAGCCCGCCCTGAGGGCAGGGCTGGCGCAGCAGGTGGTGCCAGGGATCAAGCCGCAGTCCCTGAAGCCCCCCAAGCTTTTCCAAGCAGGCTCTTTAGACCACTGAGCCATCCCGCTGGGCCCCCTGTTGAATTCTTATTATCTTTTTAAGTGAAATTCTGTGTCATTGTTAGTGTTTTGTGAATTGTTTTTGTTGTTGTTTTATCCTATTTTTGCTTTTCAGTACTGGGGATCGAACTCAAGACCTTGCACTTAGCAGACAGGCACTTGTATCACAGCATTATCTGTCCAGAACCCACAAAATAAAAAATAAAAAAAAAAAAGAAACTAATCAATTTCTAAAACCTGGACCCACAAACATTTATTTGTAAGCTTTCCATCAGAGGTATAGAATGGGTAATGTATCTATTTCTGTCTCATAAAATCTGTTACTTTTGACTTTGGTTTTATTAAAATTGATTGTTAGCTATGATTGTCACAAGAGGTTGTTACAACTTCTTAAATCAAAGTGCACTTTTAACAGTTGTTTTCATACACAAAATAACACTAAGCACTGATACTGAAGAGAGGAGAAAAGTTTTGTTTTTTAGTTTTTAAGGATTACCCTGAGTCATTCAAGGAGATTTAAGATTCCATTTGGTGATGATCACCAAATAAAACGGAATTCATGAAGAGAACTTCAGGATTTAGGGTTACTGAAAAACTAAAAGGCATCACTTCTTTTTGGCAGCAACATTCAAGGATGAACTGGCAAGATAACTCAGTGATGTAAAGTGACTGCTAAGGCAAGCTTAGGCAACTGCATGAACCTTGGTTAGATCCTAGACACCACATGCTGTACCAGCCCCAAAGCAGGCTAAGCCAGAAAGAAAGAAAGAAAGAAAGAAAGAAAGAAAGAAAGAAAGAAAGAAAGAAAGAAAGAAAGAAAGAAAGAAAGAAAGAGGAAAGGAAGAAAGAAAGAAAGAAAGTTTTGTTTGTTTGTTTGTTTGTTTGTTTGTTTTAAAAAGGACTAGCCGAGCGCAGTGGTGCATGCCTGTAATCCCAGCACTTGGGAGGCTGAGGCAGGAGGATCGATGTGAGTTCAAGACTAGCCTGGCCTACAAAAGTGAGCTCAAGGCTAGCCTGAATTGCAAAGCAAGACCCTGTATCAAAAAAAAAAAAAAAAAAAAAAAAAAAAAAAAAAAAAAAAAAAAAAAAAAAAAAAAAAAAAAAAAAAAAAAAAAAAAAAAAAAAAAAAAAAAAAAAAAAAAAAAAAAAAAAAAAAAAAAAAAAAAAAAAAAAAAAAAAAAAAAAAAAAAAAAAAATCAATAAATAAAATTTAAAAAGCACCTCTTTGTACTTTTCAGTGAATCAACAAAAGGTTGTTTTTTCATTTTGTTGGTTTATATAGTCTTTAAGGAAGAAAATACTTTATGTAGAAAGTCTTTTTTTTTTTCTAGGTCAATAGTGGCAAACCTATAGCACATGTTACACACCTTATATCACTGAAAGTTCTGGAATGTTCACCATCACTGTCCTAACCTATAGCACATGTTACAAAATTTATAGCACTGAAAGTTCTGAAATGTTCACCATAACTGTCCTAGGTATTGATTTATGATAGTAAATAATATCTTTATTTCTCCAATATTTTGTTATACACAATGAATATAACATCTAAAGGTTCAATGGGTGAAAAATCATGAAGAGTTGACACAATTTGGTAGTTTAGTAGTTTACTAATACCTTCTTGCCACAATACAGTGTGGCTTAATTTAAGAGAAACTTTATTCAGCTTCCTAGGCAAAGCAACAATTTATTTACAGTGGACAAGCAATTTATAGAAAAAAATTTACAATGGGTAATGAAAGCACAAGATTATAAAGCAGCTCTGACCTCTGGGAATCATTTTGAAGATATCCTTGCAGCAATGGGTATTCCTAAATCATACATGTTGAATTACTCTTCAATATATTCTTAAAAGTCATCAAGAAATAAAAAATATAAAACCTCTTTAGAAAGCCAGTTCTGGATTTAGTGCTGTTAAGGTTTCTTTGCTCATGTCTACACTACTTTATTCCCACTATAATTTAAGATGCTGCCCCCTTTTCTTTCAACAGTGAAGATATGTAATATTTTGTTATAGTCCTTTTAAGAGCATGAGCTCATATATCACCCTATTTTAAAAACTATACAATATAAACTTGATCAGACTTTAAAGTTTATGAACATGTTTCTAACAAACATCAATTTAAAAATTATATTTGAAAAGAAGAAAACAGATGCATTTATTGCCCAGATCATAAATTATTGTTAGGAAACCATCCTTATTTCTTGCACCTGCTAAACAGGGTGTTACTTTTTAATGCAGTATTATTGTTTCCTGTTCACCTCTCAATGAAAAAATATTTTATTGATAACTGCCAAAGAATACAAATTATTTTATAAACATAGTTTTAACTAATGTCACAGTGGTTTCTATATTTGGCCCTGATCAATTCCATTATCAACTTAGATTTTGTTTATGTTACATCACAAAATTGAACTGACAACTCAAATGAATCAATCCTGTGCTATATAAAAATTCTTTCCAGGGAAGAATCATTTCATTGCAATATACTTTTATATACTCAGTGACATCATTGTTTTGGCTAATATCCAAGTTTTTCATGTTAGAGTGTAATCTACATTAAAAAGAGACTTGTCCAAAATTACTTATGATGTATTTTCTTTATTACTGTGCTTTTTAAGGTGCATAGATAACAAACACCATAGCACTTAGGATAAAAAGCCTGCTTTTGAATAATTAAGTGAATTAGTTACAGTACGCAGAAAATTTCCAGAGTTAAGTTAAAATTTGGACTACGTACTATCAATCAAAATTATCACAAGTTAATACTATTAGCAAGAAATCTGTACCACACTAATTTACCATATTAAAGCAGGAGTTATATCTTCATCATCTTCATATTAATGTATTTTAGCAAAATACTTAATATAGTCCAAAAGGTAATTATATGAGATACATTAAAAAACTATTTTAGGGTCATTTCTTTAACATAGAAATTGAGATGACTATTTTCATATTAGATGTTGGAGTATAAAATGTATCAAATGGAATTATATAAATATCTATAATTAAAAATATACTGAGCATATATGAGTACATCAACAGTTTAAATGAAGGCCAGCCAGAGAGTTCAGTGGATTAAAGCACTTGCCTAGGCAGACTCAGGGGCTGGAGGTTTGATCCCCTGCATCTGTGCTGACTCCAACTCTGGGGCACTCTGAGATGGGCAACTGAGACTGGGCATGGTAGCATCAGGCTGAAAGATAGAAAGCATGGCTACAAGACCCATCTCTGTAGGGAGACCCTGTAGACCCTGTACTAAATTTTAAAAAAAGCTATATAAATGTATAAACAAGTCATGAACATTGCTTGACCAATCTGCTTTCTGTGAGAGCCTGAGTGAATGTTTTCTCTCTAGGTGATTCTCCTTAGGCACAATATACATTATCAATCACTTTCCTCTGTAGGCCCATATTCCCTTTGACCAGAAAATTTGGGACACCAATGAGTTATAGGATGTTACAGTACAGGTTCTCTTATGTCCTGAGTCCTCACTGACCTTGAGTAGCTAGGGCCAAAATATTGGCTATCCTTGTAGCCCTCCTTTTCTCTATTTTTTTGGTCTCCAAACTTAAGATGTTAACCCTCCAGAAGAGAAGCTTAGTGATACTATTACCCTACAACATAGGCTCTTGAGCTTAACATCATTATCTTTCTGAATATCAAATATCTGAGACTTAAAATGGAACAGGTATTTTCCAACTGAGACTTAAAATGGAACAGGTATTTTCCAACCTATACAATGTATTTTACATTTAAAACAAAAGTATTTTAAATCCCTACACAATGTGAAAAACAATTACACATTTTTACACAGAAATTTAGAAATCTAACCATATAAAAATTATAGCAGGACAATCCTATGGTGTTTTTTTGTCTTACTCTCTTTTATTATCTTTTTTACACAAAAATTTACACTTGAGAGACAGTTTGGCAATAACTGATATGATTTTAGAAGCAGTGTACACTTAGAAGACCAGAGTGATAGATATTCTAAGCATGGTTTTTGTATTACACA
Source organism: Myocastor coypus (assembly GCA_004027025.1). NCBI lineage: Eukaryota > Metazoa > Chordata > Mammalia > Rodentia > Myocastoridae > Myocastor > Myocastor coypus. Next base: position 148,068 of record PVJA010000698.1, read on the forward strand.
TTGCTGTCCTCAGTGTAGTTGCTTAGTTCACAAATATCAGCATACAGAGTTAGTCAGGGTGAGAATTCTACCAACTAACTGCTAGTTTCAGAAATCTGATGGAGATTCTTAAGACCATTGCCTTAACAATCTTGTGTATACAAATGTGTGGTTTTTCCCCTGCCATGTTTCCTAACTTTTCTCCCTGCTCTCTCTTCATTGTTTAATCCTTAAGTTCTCACTTTCCATTTAATTGTGTTATAACTTTCCATTTTTATTTCTTCTTTTGATTTTTTAAACTAGGGAGACTATAAGATATGTATACATGTGAGTCTCGTTTATTTCACTTATGAGTATATATTCGAGAATCATCCACTTATATAAGAAGGCTTTGAATTTACTATTCTTTATAACTGAGTAATACTCCATTGTATAAAAACATCACATCTTTTGCAACCACTCTTCAAGTGATGGGCATTTTGATTGCTTCCAAGACCTGGCTATCCACAAATTGTGCCACTATAAATATAGGTACACATATATCACTATCAAGATGGTTGACACTGACAAAAGATCTACAAAATGCTGTACATGGTTTCAGGGTAAATCTTGAGAGGGTTTGACAGACCTTTCAAACGTAAAAGGTGCATTTTTTTTGTTATATAGGTCTTGTTTTATCTTAATCTTAACCATTCAGTAGAAAAATCTAGCCATGAGCTATACAAAGGAAAATCATATTAATATGCTGAACTGTAAAAGGCTTAAGTGAACCACTTCTGACATGGCCAGTTCTGCTCATAACTCACTACTATTATGGATTATTAGACTCTATTGAGCTATGTTGTTGAATTTATGCACCTACAATATTTGAATGGTAATGGAACACCCATCTCAAAACAAAACAAAGGGGATATGAAAGACCATTTTGTAGTGAAAAAATAGTAAGGATAGGTATACAGCTACTTTCTCTTAGTTCAGTGAGAAGAAAGATTTGTTCTAATAGTGTTTAGATAAGATATCATGCCTGCATCTTGTCCTCTGAATAACCACCAAAATAACAATCTGTATGTGTTAATTACTCTAACTGTCCTACTAATCTGTTTTGAAACTGTCTCACTGCTATTTCTTTCACATTAAAATTATTTTTCATTATCAGTGATATCAATTTTTATGAAATACAGTTACGACTCAGTACATGAAGGGACTAGTTCCAAGAACCCTATAGCTACACAAATATCAGCTCAAGTTCCTAGTATGAAATAGCACAGTATTTTCACATAACCACCTTACATTCTTCCTTACATTTGAAATCATCCCTACATTAACCCCATTGCCTTATAATGATTATATAAATAGTTGTTTTACTGTATTACTTAGGGAGTAACAAGAAAAAAATCAGAACCATTGAATATTTTTAGTAGGAAAGCCATAAGTAATACAATGTATGATGTTGTCTTCATAGTAGTTAATAAAATAAAAAAGATAAAAATAAATAACTAAATGTATATGCAAGTAATCAAGAATACCAAGATACCAAAAGTTGAAATTAGATATATTAAGATGTAGTTAGATAACAGCAAAAACACTGGTGTGTTAGAGATAAATATTGCATACCACATACTTTAAAGAAGGCAGAATAAATTATCTTCAAAGTTTTCATCATAAATAAATGATAAATGTTTTGAAAGTTATTTTAACTTAATGTAAACATTACATAATACATCTATGTATCTGAATAACTGCTACCTTATTAACATGTGCATTTTAGTTAAACTTTAACTTATTTAATTAAAAGATAATACAAGATGAAAGAGAGAAAAAGAGAGCCAGAGGAATAAAAAGAACAAAGAGGCAGGAATAGAACAGAGATGAAGCAAGAGAAATAGAGAGAGGAAGAGATGCAATAGGAAAATGAAGAGACTTAGAGAAAATGGATTATAAACAAATTTGCTTTCAGTCTAAACCATATTCATTAAAGTAATCAACAGTACTCTAAAAACAACGAGGCAGACTCTCTTATATTTTCCTTAGAGTTATATGAACAAGGTAAAACATTTTCTTTGTACTCCAAAACAATTCACAAGCCTGGCCATGGGCCAGTAGGTTCTTAGCCTTTTAGTAACCTGATTAAATAGTGGGGGGGGGGCAAGTGAAACAGAAAGCATGTTTATTTACCAACACTCACCAACCCCTGAATTACCACCTGAGCTCCACCTCTTATCAGATCAGAAGCAATACCAAAGTCACATAGGAGCAACAGTAACCCTACTGTAAACTGCACATGTGAGGGATCTAGCAGTAATAATAATAATGATGATAATAAGAATAATAATAACAACAATAATAAAAGATAAATTCCTGGATAATATGGAAAGAAAACATATGAGCTAAATGTACTATTTCAGAACACTAAATTATTTGCAAATTTCTTATTTTCAATTTTTAGCTGTTGGCTGGCTATGTAGCTTTAAAAAGTAATGAATGCTGCACTTCTGCACAGTTTATAACAGCATACAATTTCGCTCACCCAACCCAGTCAAATAAAATCTCCCTTGGCTTTATACCATTAACTCAAAATGCCCATATGTTCTCTAGGACAAATGTAACAGTACTCTAAGGATTTCTCATCTACTTTCCAAAAATGTATTTATTTCCAATGATAAAAATTGAAAATGTTTGAGGACAAAAGTACAATTTAATTTTCAAATCTGTATAAGTAACATGTACAAAAAGTGCATTTAAAACCATTCTTAAACATTTTGATATTATGGAAATGTGGGTTGCCATAAGACATCAAATGCATCATTCATTTTAAGTGAGTTATGTAAGGGATAGATTATTTTTTATAAAATATTATATAAAGAATCCTATAAACAGAAACACTATAAAATACTATAAATATTGCTATAATTTGGGCCATTTATTTTAACTCACACTGAGTTATAAAACTTCTATCACGATTGAAGTTCAACCTTGTAAACAATTCTATCCTTATTGTCACTTTCAAAGACTTCATCACCGATAATGCTCGATGCTAAGAGTTAGAATATAAAACCTGCCTATATAGAAGCATGAAAGTTTTTATTGACTTTTCAAGTCAAATTCAAGGTATATTTTGACCCAAAAAAAGGCCTTTGCCATATCTAAACAAAGATTACCATATACCTTCTTGTTTAGGGTAGCAAGAGGGGAACAGAGTAGAGGACTTTAATACTAAGGGCAATACAAAACAGTAAACGAAAAATAATTTACATTTTCTTCATATATTTGAAAACAGTCAGGTATAACTATTTGCACGTTATTTTTTTTCTTGTTTCAGAACTTTTGTTTGTTTATTTATTTTTATGGCCAGCTCATCCTGCCCTGAAGGCAGGGCTGGCGCAGCATGTGGTGCCAGGGATCGAACCGCGGTCCCAGCAGCCGCCTAAGCTTTCCTAAGCAAGCGCTTTAGACCACTGAGCCATCCTGCTAGGCCCCACTGGTTTTGCTTTAAAGCTTCAGGAATACTCATGTACTGTTGCTTAAATGTACTCACATATTAATTAGCAGAGCCGTCATAGCAGACACACATAGCATCCATGTAGACATTTGTTTTATAGACATTCCTCTGGGACATTTTTATCTTTTGTAACAGGAGCCGATGCATAATTATGTTCTTGGGGGAAAAAACAATTGCTTCATCTAAAACATTAGCTCCGGCCTATCTTAGAACATACTGGTAGATTAATTTAGACTGCATAGCGTTTTTAAAATCTACTTTGAAATAAATTGTCTGCCTATCACAGCTATCAAACTTCTAGCCATTCTACAAAAAAAAAAAAAAAGAAAAAGAAAAAAACCTGTGAGATCTACGACCTGTTGATGAGTGAAAGCACCCAGTTGCGCAGTCCTCAACTGGAGAGGATTAGCTTGCGACTGCTGCCACTATCAGCGAAACAGCACGAAGCAGACAGTTCATTTTACAGAAACTTAATGGAGTGTATGGCTCTGGCTGTTTAATACAAGCACTGTCAAGGCATCTAAGCAAAAAGTCTCAGCTGTCTTCACTGACAAGCTGAGTGGAATTATTTGTCACAGTAGACTAGATAAGACACCATTAGAGTAGCACACTGTGCTACTACCATACATCTCCATATTGTAGCCAGAGACAACATGCTCATGGTTGTCACAGACATGAAGCAATGGCATGTTCCCAAAGGATTCCCATCGTTTAATAGATCGTATACCCTTACTTAGTATTTCAAACATGTCAGCATCTCATGGAGGCTTGGTAATAGTTTACTGTGTGTGTATATGCTACATTATGTGTTTTATAGTTACAAACAAATTAGTTACAATATACACATACATTCTTACATGTATATACATAGTCTAGCAATGCTTGAGTTGATTTCTCTTTGGTTAACTTTCACTCTGCAAATTAAAAAGTCTTTGATTTTACTATTATATGGAGCCTGAATACAAGTCATTACCAAAAAACTGATAAACACTTAGAATTCTCTATCATGAATAATATATATATATATATCTCAGAACACTGAGAATATATACCTTTGCTTAAGTGATTAAAAATCAAAATATCATATTACAGAAGAAATTCAATTTGTTATAAAAAGTAATAATTTTTTGAGTTAAGTAGACCTCCAGTATTGTTACTTTATCTTAAACATAACTTCTGTATATAATTTATCTTAAACATAACTTCTGTATATAATTTAGCACAGAGCATTAGCAACAGTTTCTAAGGAAATGTGGTTTATGAGGAAAAAAGCAATGAAAGGCAGCTACTTAGAAATAAATGTAGGAGGGTGGGCAGCAGACTAAGACCTGCTTGAGCAAGCAAAGGGTCCAGGGTTCAATCCTGGGAACACTTGCCACACTGGCCCCACCCAAGGGTGCACTGAGCCATCCACCCCAGCATGGAATGGTGGCACACTCTGAATCCAAGTGCTGGGGAAGGTGAGTCAGGAGAATCACTATGGGTCCAAGCTATGTAGAGACCTTATACAAAATACATTTTAAAAAATTTAAAAATAACATGGAATGAAAACAAATCTAGAGCTAGTTTCACTAACTCAAACTGTATGACTAAACCTTTTAAACATATTTATAATTCATTTCCATTGAGCCTCTTTTTTAAATTTTGTAATAACTTTAACCTATGCAGAAAAGTATTTAAAAATGACTACTCAGAAAATTGCATATGTAACATTGTCATGATAACGTATAGGTTATTCATATTGAGTTTTAAATAAGCTTACTCTTTAGTTCAACATACTTATTAAATGCTGAGTGATAAATAATGAACTATTTTAATTTGGGGAATAAAGATACTGAAATCTAGATTGTTTTCTCAAACAGCTTATAATCTTGAGATGAAACACTCATTCAAAATGATATAATAGAGATTTAAAAGTGATAAGTATTTTAAGAAAACATAATGTTAAAATAGTTCAGGGGCAGTCAAGATGGCTCAGAGTTCTAAAGTGCTTAGGCAAGCTTAGGCAACCACAGGGACTGCGGTTTTATTGCTGGCATCACATGCTGTGCCAGGGCAGGCTGAGCTGACCAAAACATCAATAACTTAACAATAAAATAAAAAATAAAAGTTCAGAGTCAGTAGAGATCTACTCTGTCTGAACACAAGCAGTGGTAGAAAGAGAGATTCCCAACCACAGCATTAAATGAAAAACTCCTAAGAGTCTTAAAGTTAAAATGACTGGATGGCAATTCAAACAACATTAATTGCAAAAACAATTATAATTTCAGTAACACTGCCTACCACATCTACTTTATCTCATTTATCAAGAACTAGAAAAGATGCACTACAGAGTTTCCAGTCAAAGGACAGAAGATTTGCATTCTAAATGTCTTTCTTACTCTGCTGCAGTGTGAAGACTGAAACAAGAAAAGATGTATATAGAAAAGCTCATTAAAAAGTGTACAGAAAAGATTTAAGATATCAGGTCTCAGGCTGTCATCCTAGTTTGTATTGTTGGCCCTGGACTGATAGCAAAAAAAAACCAACTTTCGGGACAGTTCCTATCACTTCTTGATAAGGGTAGTTTACGGTGTTTGCAGTATCATTTATGAAGAACATCTGGATTTCCTTCGGGCAGACTAAAATTTTGTCCTACATTAGACCTCCTATGTGATAAGCTTCCAATTAAAACTCATAATATTGAGTCTCTAATAAGCTTACCTGGTAGAAGCTCTAGGAATCTATGCGCAGTAAACTAGTACAATCTTATGGTTGATTTCTTCTACTCTGCATGCAATGCCTTTTTTATTCATTCATTTTGTTTGCTATTATTTCTCTGTTATAAATCATGCCTATAAACTATACACTGTGCCCTGTGACTCTTCCAAGAAAACTGGATATAGAGATAATTTTGGAGGATACCAACACAGAAGATTTCATCTTCCTTTACTTTGAAGTACAGAAAAATATAAACCAGAGAAACCACAAAAGGGATAAGTGGTCATTGTGCGTAATGGTTATAAACATTTGTCCTTTAAATCAAAGTCAGGATTCAAATTTTAGCTCTTCCATTGACTGACAATGAACAAGGGATTCCTTTGGAACATTAATACATGATATCTACAATACAATATTTTATCTTAATCTAAAGTTGGTCATGAGATCAAAAAAGGCAAATATTTTAAAGTCAGAAATAAAAAGAGGCTGGGCGTGGTGGCGCACGCCTGTAATCCCAGCACTTGGGAGGCTGAGGCAGGAGGATCAGTGTGAGTTTGAGACTAGCCTGTGCTACAAAAGTGAGCTCAAGGCCAGCCTGAACTGGGTGCATAGTGAGACCTTGTCTCAAAAAGACAAGAAAGAAAGAAAGAAAGAAAGAAAGAAAGAAAGAAAGAAAGAAAGAAAGGAAGGAAGGAAG
>PVJA010000699.1:0-39366 GCA_004027025.1 Myocastor coypus
GAGACAGTGGCCAAATACATCTTGAGTTTCAGGAAATCAACTGCCTTTTGTTTGCATGATACTAAGTTCATTTCCTTGTAGAGTTCCTTTGCCAGGAGAAAGATAAAGATGGTAAATCTTGGCAGGCAAAGCTTAGATCAAAACAAAGGAAGCCTATGTGGGCATGGAGACAGAATAAACAGAATAAACATCATCTGGGTACCTGCACATTCAAAGACTTGTTGGTTGTGGTATAAAGAACTTTGTTCAGGAGGATGGAGTGGAGAGTTATTGTGTAGGAGTACAAAGCTTGAATTTGGTGTGGTGACAGAGCTCTGGAGATAGGTAGCAGTGACAGTTACATAACTGCAAGGATGTACTTCATGCTGTTGAACTGTGCACTAAGTAGCTAAGAGGATACTAAGGTAGCCTAAGGTAGCTAAGAGGGTAAATTTTATGCTCTCCCCAAACTTTGTTAGAAAAAGAAAACCCTAATTAATACTGTCTCATTGTTATATCTTTCTCATTAAAATTAATAAAAAAATTTTCAAAAAAAAAAAAAAAAAGAAATTGGTAGTGCAATTATCTTAGCTATCATATTTATATATGATCTCTCTGTCTTTATCTTCCTTTTCTTGTTTCTTCCATTCCAACTTTTTTTTTTTAGCAGTTTATTTCCACTACACAATGTCTATTGTACGGTTGGGCCTTATTTACTCTTTTAGCATCTTATACTAAGGATACAATATGATGTTTACACATGCGAGTCTGAATTGAGTGTGATCTCTGATGTTACACCCATTTACCTGTAAAAGCCTTGAGTTTATCTTTCTTTACAGCTGAGTAATACTCCATTGTATTAAATACCACATCTTTTTTATCTATTACTTGACTGATGGTTATTTGGGTCATTTCCAAGATTTGGCTATGAGAAACTGTGCTGCTATAAACATGGTCTGTGGTATCAGGTTTTCATTTCTTCTGGGAAAATACCCAGAAAAGGACTAGCTGGGTCAATGGGACCTCTGATCCTAGCTTTTTGAGGAAACTCCACCCTGATTTCCATAGTGGTCATGCCAGAGTTTTAAAGTGTGTTTTAGAGAAAATGAAGGAAGGTCACTCTGTCACAATTATGTAGTCACAGGAGAGTACAGCTACAGAGCAAGGAATAAAGTACAGGGGTTAAGGAGAGTGAGGGAGAGAGAGGAAGAGAGACAGAGACAGAGACAGAGACAGACAGACAGACAGAGACAAAGAGATAGAGAGAGATTGAGAGAGAGAGAGAGAGAGAGAGAGAGAGAGAGAGAGAGAGAGAGAGAGAGAGAGAGAGAGGAACAAGGCAATATGCACAAGACAATAAAAGCTTTGGACTTTCATAGAAAATCCGAATCGGCTTTCTGTGAGCTCTGGAGTCAGAGATGTGGTAGAGAGGGCAAAGTGAAAGCCAGTTTTACTTATAGCTATTTTCTATTTGAAAATATACATTTCAAAACTGTACTGCAGAACAAAATATGTATTTATTTTGAACATTGTACTGTAGCACAAATTTAGACTTGCTTTTGCACTCGGGTGTCTGGCACTTTTCACTACAAATATGTATTGGGAATTTAATTTTACATTTACTGGCAAGGATTTAGGTGTTACAAATTCTTTCCTCAATAAATTTATGAGGGACAGAGTGCCATCGTTAAGAAACAGAAAGACAAGCACTAGTCAAATAAAAAATAGAGTGAAAGGAAGGGGCACCTAGTAATTTTCAGGTCAAAGGTAAAAATGCATTCTATCTGCATTAGGAAAGAATAAGTAAAGCTATGAGAGTGTTTAAGTGCTAGTAATATAGACAGATAATGGAGGTAGAAATGTTATAGAAAGTAGTCAGCCAAGGGCTGGCTCTAAGGAGCAGTGCAGAAGAATACATTACTACTGTGTGTGGAGGAGCATTCTTCCTACTAGGGATACACAATAATGATACACATTTTAAATAAGCATCAGTCACCTTGTAGGGGACCAAAACCTTAACCCATCTCTTCCAGAGAAGGCCTTAGTTCTTTCTACACATATTTGCTATGTGACTTGCTTCCTCACTAGATCAATAATCTCTAAGTGACAATACTCAGAATCTTATTAGTTTACCTTAGTTAGCTTATAGTTACACTTACTTCATGATTTTCCATTGGACCAATTTTACCTAAGCACTTATACTTGTAGTCTTAATACTTGACCATAGTTTTGTCTCACCTTATACGCAATATTCTGCTCTACAAAACTTCTTTTACGAAGTAGGCTGTGGGCAACCCATTTTCTAGGTCCTCTTCTGTCTCTCTTAGAAGCCATCTTTCCCTCAATAAATATTTCATGATCTTAACCTCTGATGTTCCTTGGAATTAATTCTTTGGTTTTGGGGAGCACAAACTCAGAATATCAGACAGGATGCCACATCATTTTCTATATGTTACTTGGATGGCATGGAGGTCCTTCTGTCATCTCCATTCCACTAAAATCAAACTTCCTGATTAACTCTTAAGTTACAGGTTTCAATTATAAATACAGAAATATATGACTATATATATGTGCGTGTGTATGTGACATGATATAAATAGGTATAAGTACATAAGCTTAAATAATTTAATTATTATAAAGTAAAATAAATATTCCTCAACACTTGATAGTATTCAAGGTATTTCTATAGGTGCTTCACTGACACAGAGAGTGTTAAACCTTGATTTTTTGTTTTATTATTATTATATTATTATTATTTTAATATAGATGTCCCTCCAAAGCCTCCTGGTGTAGGGCTCTTATGAGTTTATTGGATCATGGTACCATGATATTCATGAATGGATTAGTCTCCTGATGAGTTTAAGGTGGAATGTGACTTAAGAGGTGAAGCCTGGTTGGAAGAGGTGGTTCACTAGGGCTGTGACCTGGAAGGGCCTATTTCTCTTCTTCCTACCTCTATCTCTCTCTGACTTTCCCAGCCACGCCATGAACAAGACTTCTGCCATGCCCTTCCCCAATGATGCCCTCCCTGCCTTGGTGCCAGCCAACTATTTACTAAAACCTCTACAACTGTGAGTCAGAATAAATCTTTCCTCCTTTAGGCTGTGGATGTTGGTATGGTTTCTCAATGGTGAGAGAAATAACTATGAAACCTCTGTGTACTACATTTTTTTTTCCTATAAATATACACCTTATCACACATTATGGCACTAATTTCTAAGGTTCAGATGGGAGAACCAAGCAAATATGAGTTGTTTTTTTTTCTTCCCAAGTAGAAGACACAGTTTTACTAAAGACCTTAGCAGCCTCTGCATGTGATTTTCTTCTCTTCCTATTAAGTACCTTTATCTTTTCATTTAAAGGAAGTGTTCTCTTTGGCATATTCAAATTGCCAGCACCACTATTCTTGAACTTTGGAACCACTGTTCAATAAAATTTGAGTTATTCAATCTCAGGTGCTATCTATTTTGACTTTGGATCTGGTAACCAAGTGGGACAACAGGAAACTGATGGTTGAATAGGATATGCAGTGTGGATGTGCTGCATGAAGGGGTGATTTGCACTCCAGGTGGAGCAGAGAGAGATAGCATCAGACTTAACCATGGAACCCAGAGCAGCCCCCAAGATGAGTTCATAGCTCAGTGGCATGAACTAAGCTCCTGCATGGCATGTGCAAGGTCCTGAGTTTGATCCCTGATACCCCTGAAAAACAAAACAAAACCCCAAAAACAAAGCAGCCCACAATTTACAGTAATATTCACTAGGGCCAGCCTGATAGGTTGGCAGACTAAAGTGCCTGCTTAGCAGAGCGCAGCAGCTGGAGTGCCATCCCCAATGTCCTGTGCCAGCCCCATCCACGGGGCATGCTGAGTCAGCAGTCGGTGGTGGTGTGTGTCTGTGATCCCAGCGCTTGGGAGGATGCACCCAGAAGAAACACTACGAGTCTGATCTACATAGTGAGACTCTGTAGATCCTGTCCTAAATATAGAAAACAAGTAAGTAAATAAAATAACATTTACTGTAGCTCTGGGATTTGGGGAGTTCCTAATTAATATTTTCCCACTGAATTTGATAGCAGATAATTGAAGTGGCAGAACCAAGTGTGGATAACAATTCATTTTCCTTTTTTTTTTTTTTTGTCTACTCAATATTTACATCTCTCAGGTTTTATTGGAAAGTAATTCCTTTTAATTAAGCTTTTTACATGGAATATATGAAGAAATGCACTCAACATTAAGTTCATATAAATTTTGGAATGATTTTCCCCAAGAAAATGTAGTTACACTTTTGTAATTTATTACCTATGTTTAAAATTGTGATGTTGACATCTTCAAAGCCTGCGTCTCTCACCTATCATTTTCTCACCAGCAATCATTGTTCTGACTTCTACTGCCCACGGGTAATTTGCATCTATTTTAACCCTTATTCTTATTTTCTCTTATGTCTTTTATTCAATTATGTATTTGTGAGTTTCATCCAGATTATTATGATATAACCTTCATATTCTGTTTTTTTACTGCTTTGAACCATTCCACTATATAACTAAACTACAATTTCATTCTATCAATATTAAGTATTTGGGTTGCTTCCTATCTTGCACTAATAACATAGCGTTACTGCCTACATCTAGTCTGTTGGTGAACATTTGATTTCTGTATCTTAAATAGATACCCCTTAAAGTTGAATAGTTGGATCACAGGTATATAATTTTCATCATTCAGAGGCTATCAATTTTCTAAAGTGATTGTGATAATTTATACCCCATGGTATATGGAAATTGTATCTACTCAGTATCCACTATGATTAGCACTGTGTCTGTCTTAGTTATTCTCTCATTTGTGGGACAAATATCCAACACCCAAAATGAAGGAAGGAAACGTTTATTCAGCTCACAGTTACTGGAGGTATCAGTCCATACTCAGCTGGCTCCAAGGCGGAGTGGAACAGGGCAGAGAACGTCCAGTTCATGGTGGCAGGACAACATCAAAATGATGACAGAGGCAACTGACCAACTAGGGCAACAGAGACAACAGAGGGAAAGACAGAAAGAAGTCTGTCTCTCTGTCTTATAATACATTCAGGCTATCGCCCATGGAGCATGAGTCAGTCGCAAACTCTAGAATTCCCTGCCCCATGATTTCATGAGGCTTTGGGGAGACAACTAGACCCAAACCATAATAGTGTCCTACCAAATATTTTTGCTTAGACATTCAAGTATTCCTGTAGCAGCACAATAGGTCTAAGTTCATCTTTCCCTGATTCAAAGAAGGTTTGATAACTTTTCATGTTAGTATCCTCCTTTGCTAAATGCATGATAGTGTCACAAATTAATGATTACTTTTTCATTCTTTCATATTGATTCATAGGATATCTATCTGTCTATCTATCTATCATCTATCTATCTATCTATCTATCTATCTATATATTTGCTTAACTTGGACTGAGATCTTACAAAGCAAATGATATGGTTTCCAAAAGGATAAAAACTATGTGTTTTTTTACACTCGTATTTTAGTAGTTTTTTTTTTTACCCTTAACTAATTTTAATATAGAGCAAATCCATTAAACCAAAGTACTATGAATAAGTTATCACTTGTCCATTAGGAATAAGAAAATTTAGGTAAGTAGATTGGTTATCATACAGAAATGAACATGAACAATAGACACATTTCAATATCTTTTGTAAATAGTATTTTAGTGAGATCAAGAGTTATACAAGGTGGCACTATCGTCTAGCACTGAGAAGGCTGAGGAAGGATATTGCAAGTTCAAGTCTTTCTGGGGCAACTCAGTAAGAACCTGTTTCACAGAAACTCATTTTTAAAAGGTCTTGGGATGGCCCGGCGGGATGGCTCAGTGGTCTAAAGTGCCTACAGGCGGCTGTAGGGACTGCGGTTCGATCCCCAGGACCACATGCTGTGCCAGCCTTGCCCTCGGGGCAGGCTGAGCCGGCCATAAACATAAATAAACAAAAGCTCTGAAACAAGAAAAAAAAAAAAAAAAAAGAAAGGTCTTGGGATGAGGTCTGTCAGTATAACAAGTTATTCCCTAACATCGCGATGTGTAATCATTATGGGAAATATCAAAAGGAGAATTGGATTTTGCTCATTTTGTTTCTATAAGATTTGTTTACTTTCTGAATATCAACATTGCATTTTTCTTTATCTTTCTCTAGCCAATAAGGAAAGAACAGTGTTTGAGAAAGTAAGCTTTATGGTGTCAGGGTACTACTCACCAGTTAATTTGATCTCTCAAAGAGCCTTGTTAGATTATACTCAATTCTAGTCATTTTCCTCATTGTAAGAACAAAACAGCCAATACTCTCAGTTAAAGAAGAAAAGGCCTATTTTGACTTCTTGGTGACAGTCCACATCATGGCAGTGACAAGCAGAAGAATTGAAACAACATCCAGGATTTGGAGGCAGATTTATTTTACTCTGACAGGCACTGAAGGGAATCAGTTGTCCTTCAAAATGCCAGGCATTAATCTCTGGTCCTTTGAGGATTATATGTCAGAAGCAGGTAGGAAATACAGAAGCAGAGTACGTGGCTGACTTTGATTGGTTCTTACAATTTGCATCACAGTGACCCGCCCTTTCTAGGAGACAGGAGTAACAGGAACTTGTAAAAGGAACCATTACCTGGGCAACTAACAGACTGGCTAGCAGGCCTTCTCTGCTACCTCAGCTGACTCTCAAGCAGATGAGTCACGTTGGGAAGAGCTGGGCAGAGGAGAGCTGCTCACTTCATGACAGCCAGAAGCTGAGAGAAAAGGGGGTGGGCTGAGCTGGGAAGGAGCAGCACACTTCCAGGTCTGGCCTACTGTGACTGCCTCCCCAGGCCAGGCCCTGCATTCTGACAGCATACTCAGCCCCTGGACTCATCCGTCAAAGAACCCTAGCACATAGCACTCTGATGATCTGACCCACCCAGAGGTCCTTCCTCTAACCATGTGTGGCTTTAGACACATTCTTGCTCTAAACCAGAAAGCTTCTGAGTTCTGCCTTCCTTATTAGTAAAAACGATAGTATGTCCATCAAGGTTAAAAGGAATTCTGTATTTAAAGACCTGAGCTATAATGTATTTTAATCATTAACTCATTTTACAATAGCCAAAGTATGAAAAAAGGGGCTAAATTATCAAAACTCTTTTATAACACATAGTTCTTCTGACTTGCTATCGCTAACAAAGTTTATTCACTCCCCTAAACACATGTCTCACAAAAGTTGACAAAGAGCCCTGATGTTCTAATGTTCTTTTTGTTGAACCAACATGGTCTTTTAAAAACATGGGACATTTGGCTATTTCTCTGCGGGAGATAATCCAAATATTATCTTTCCACTTTGGTTTACACTTCAGGCAAAACATGATTAATAGTTTAATCTTTGCTGCCAACCGATTTTAGGAAATAAAAACTATTCACCAGTTGCCTACAATCAGTGTACACCCAGTACTGCCTACAGACTGTAGAAGTAAGAGTGCAACATGAAACACTCAAAAGTTCACTCCCAGATGTGTGGAATACATGCACTTCAATTAGGTATGAAATAGTGCATTTAGTTTCAGCAGGAAAATGTCACGGCTTTTTGGCATACTTACTTTTACTTCATCTTTTTGTAATTTATTCTGTAAGTATATGTTTTGAGATGTCAAGTCTTAATATTCCAAAAGAAATCTCAAATGAATCTCTGTTTTACAAATCTGTCTCTTTGCTTCCTGGATGCCGTGAGCTTAGTGGTCTTTTTCTTTTTTCTCTTCCAAAAAAGTGTATTCTCTATCACGTCATTTTGCCTCAACATTGGGCAAAAAGCAGTGGTACCTACAGACCATGGGATTAAACTGCTGAAACTGTGAACTAAAGTCAGTCTTTCCTTCTTATAAGGTTTCAGTTGTTTAAGAACAGATAGTTTGCCGGACGTGGTGGTGCATGCCTGTAATTCCTGCACTTGGGAGGCTGAGGCAGGAGAATCAGTGTGAGCTCAAGACCAGCCTGGGCTACAAAAGTGAGCTCAAGGCCAGCCTGGGCTGCATAGTGAGACCCTGTCTCAAAAAGACAAAAAAAAAAAAAAAAAAAAAAAAGAACAGATAGTTGATCGGCATGGATGGGATGTCCTGGAGAACAAATGATGAGGAGAGATTGGCAAATTGGCCCAGATATTCTGAAGGAACAGCCACTAAATTTAGAAACAGATGCTTCCTTGCT
This sequence comes from Myocastor coypus, assembly GCA_004027025.1. Taxonomy (NCBI): domain Eukaryota; kingdom Metazoa; phylum Chordata; class Mammalia; order Rodentia; family Myocastoridae; genus Myocastor; species Myocastor coypus. The sequence continues at coordinate 8,183 of PVJA010000699.1, forward strand.
GATCAAAGATGGGAGAAGTTTCCCCTTCTGTGAACACTTACTCTTTCTAGACTTGGTTCCTACAAAAGAGGTCTTTGATATATCATTAGATTATACTTTCTAAGAGAATTGGTCAAACATACCACACTATCTACTTACACTTCCTATCTGTTCTTGCAAAAGAAAGTATTCTATACTTGCACTCCTTTAAATTACCTGGATTGCCAGGCATGGTGGTGCACACCTGTAGTCCCAGTGCTTGCGAGGCTAGGGCCGGAGGATCAGTGTGAGTTCAAGACCAGCCTGGGCTACAAAAGTAAGCTCAAGGCCAGCCTGAACTGCAGAGCGAGACCCTGTCTCAAAAAGAAAAAAAAAATTACCTGGATTATCAGTCTTTGAGATTGTATAGATTCACACACTATTTACTTTGTATAAAGAGAATACAATTTTTAAAACTATGTCCTTATTCACAGATGACCAATTTCAAAAGTTCCTATTTTGATAGCTTGCACAACTAAAAATTTTAAGTGAGTTTGAATCAGTCCCAGAAGGTACTTATATATTTGCATTAAATATAGACAAAGGCAGACAGATATTTCTGATTAAATGAAATTTGCAAAGAGTATGTAATACTTACATAATGATGTTGATAGCATGGTAATGATTCAAATAATAAAACATTTACATTTATTCAATTGCTTTAGATAGTTCCATCTATTTTTTATTATCTTAAACGTAAGCTCAACAGATAACTGAAAATGCAGAGGCGTGGCCAGAGGGAATATATCGTTGTAACTCAGGGCCCCAGCTTTCATTTCATGAAGTTTTCAGTGCTGAAGCAATGTTAGTCCATAAACTGGTGCAGAGGAAAGGGCCCAAGTCATGGCCCTGAGTCTTGCGAATCGTGTATGTTCTCAAAAGATTCAATGGAAGGTTACTCATGGTGAGTAGGGCTGCATGTTTCATGAGGTCTACACGTACATGAGTCTTCAAAAACCAGTGGCCCTTGAAGATAAGTTCTCTTAGTTAACCACATCTAAGATAAATAGGTGGGGGAAAAGGCTGGGTGAATTTTATTCTGTATCTGAAATTATGTTATCCTGCCTCTAAAGAAGAAATTTGTTTGCAACTCCAAATTCCCTTATTCAAACCAAGAAAAACTGTACCTGAAGCACAGCACTACAGTTTCACTTATGAAAGAAGATCGCATTCAGAAACCTGTGTGATTACACAGCTCTACAACTCCTGCTAAGACCTGTTTCATTCCCTTCGGTTCTCACAGCTGTGTGAAAGACCCCACAGCCACTACCCTGAGCTGCATCTGCATCTGCAGAAGACAACACACTCACCGGGTCATTTTCACTAATGGCCTTTGAGAAGAAGATTCTTGAACATGGTTGGTTGAAAGCAAATTTGGACGCTGGGTGTGGTGGCGCATGCCTGCAATCCCAGCACTTGGGAGGCTGAGGCAGGAAGATCGGTGGGAGTTCGAGACCAGCCTCGGCTACAAAAATGAGCTCAAAGCCAGCCTGAACTGCATAGTGAGACCCTGTTTCAAAAAGATCAAAAAAAAAAAAAAAAAAAAAAAAAAAAAAAAAAAAAAAAAAAAAAAAAAAAAAAAAAAAAAAAAAAAAAAAAAAAAAAAAAAAAAAAAAAAAAAAAAAAAGAAAAGAAAAAGAAAAAACAAAAAACAAATTTGATATAAACATGCTGTAGCTCTCCAAAAGTCAGCCCCTCAAGATAGCCCCAACTGATGAAAAAATGGCTCCATCAGCAATTGACACCAACAGTCATAATTATGACACCACAGATGAGTAGAGACATGCGGCTCTAATTTCTCCTTGCCCAGAATCTCTGTTCTTGGTGACACCTGTCATGTTTCATTGATGTGAATACTTTTGGAGGCTACTTAACATCTTCTCGAAAATTACATTTCTGACCATAGCTCCCTAGGGACAGTGTCAATTTATCTTCATTTGCAATGGCTCCCTAGACAGATCCTGAGTTGCTCCCAGACATGGAGCCTTTGCATTTGGAGAAGGTACACAGTCCTATAACTGCCTGCACCTATGTAGCCCCATGCAAACTTTTAAGAAAATAAGATCCCTCAGTACATAGGGAAATCGATGTCAGAGACATTGGGAGAAAATAGGGTGGTCACGCATGGCAATCCCTTCTTATCATCATTCACAATGTTCGTGTCAAGGGAAGCTGTGTGAAACTCTGGAGATGGAATCTCTGCAGCTGAGAAACAGCTGTATAATTGAATTCTCGTGCTAAGGGTGTTGCATGGAAAAACTGAGCAAGGATGAACTGGGTAGAATTGTCTTTCACTACCTGTCTCTCGCTGTGTGAAATGTGGTTTCTATCTATGACTGACTGCAAATCTGTCAGTTTTGGGAAAGCAAGGAAGGGAGACTTCCAATAAATAGTGTACATTCACAGAAATATATAGTCACCTAGATATCACACACACACACACACACACACACACACACACACACACACACACACACATACCATAGCTGACATTTAGTATCATTCCGTAACTCAAACATCATGTAAGTAAGTGTATCTGAAGATTCTCTAGCACTGAAAACTCAGAGATAATTGTTTCTGTCTTACTTTCTTGTGGGAAAGAAAAATGCTAAAGGCCAAGGTATATTTTCCTGATAACATTTTTGTCTTTCAAAATATCTTGGAAATCCTAAAAGTCAATCCAAATCCAAAAACAAGTTTATTCCTGGTTATCAGTTTCAAATACATAAACCTCAGCACTATAGTATGTGATGGGTTGGTGAAATAATGGTTTCCTTTCTTCCTTGATATTGCAAGACATTTGAAAAGGCATTTTCCTCTAGACCTTTAAGTTCAACTTGGATTAATCAACAAATGTTGCAGCATAAGATATACATTAAGGGCACAACTTTATGCTGGTTTGTTGTTTTCCTTACCTAATATAATTGAGTTTAACACGTGCAATCTTGATGGATGACCCTAAGGAGTTAATCAAATCTCATCTCCCTGTTAATCTAATTTTATTGTCATAGATGTGGTCTCAGCAGTTTATCTTTATCACTAATTAGATTTGATTTTTACCCATATAAATTCAATTGGGCTTTAATTTCTTCCCATATTCCTTGTTCTGCCACCATTGATCTAGGCAGGGTCTGGATTCTACAAGTGCCTTATTTGCATCAGCCTTTGTCAACTTCACTTTGTGTGCCACAATCAGCATGCAGAAGTGAGTGGCAACCACAAGATTAAAAGCTAATGACAGGGTGTGGGGATGCAAAGAGTTATGGATGTTTGGGTTAAGCAGATGAGTTTCTCACTTGTGCAGCGGGGAGCATATTAACCCTGCCTCATAGAGTTGGGATAGTGATTAATTGAGATGGAGGTTTGGGTTCAGCGCCTGCCTGGAAATGCAAAGTCCTTTGATTCCTCGCACACACACACAGAGAGAGAGAGAGAGAGAGAGAGAGAGAGAGAGAGAGAGAGAGAGAGGGAGGGAAGGAGGTAGGGAGGGAGGGAGGGAGAGAACTGTATTATAACATCAGCTTTTACTGTTTAAAAGCTGATGTTAATTAAACTGGTGCTAATGCTTTGAAGAAGAAATAATTTTTTTTAGAGGGAGCTCTTAATCATCTTTCTCTTATTTGGAAAACTAATGGTATGGGTGAACAGGCTACATGAATGCATGTATGTGTGTATGTATATATGATCTTTTGTCATGTAGGAGAACAGAATGGGTAGCAGGAGGTAACTGCAAATATGTTTATTAGCAAATGATGTCACACAGTGAGTCAGATCTGCTTGTAAACTCAGAGAAGATGATCTTAGAGAGCAGTGAATGCTCCTATAGGCTCAATGTTCAGAGCTGAAAAGCGGACCTCATGAAACAATTAGTAATCAATGAACAATTTTAATGGGAAAGAATAAAGTGTAAGCAATTAAAAATCATCAGCCCAAATCTCATCCTCATTAAAAATACTAAATATGCTCTGGCTTGCACATTCTTCTTTGTTTTAGAGAGCTAGTGTCTGTGTCTGACAGTAGTAACTGTACACATGTGGCTTTCACCATTTTAATTAATTAAAATTAAGTAGAAGTAAAACTTTGCTTTGCCAGGGGCACCAGTCACATTTCAGGTGCTCTGTAGCCACCAGGGCAGACTGAGGAACATTGGGTGGGTCAGGTGTAGCTTATTTCTCTCCTAGGAGACACTCATGATTGACAGCCTGTGGCAGAGGACAGAATAGAAGTAGAACTGAGTACAGCAGGTACTGACTCTGAAGCCCCTAGGCGAGGGTGGGAATCCTAGCGTGATCATGAACCCACTGAAAGGCTTATGCTGGATTCTTAATATCTCTGCACTATATCATCCTGGACTCTTAAGTGGAGCTTAAAAATGCTCATCTTGCAAACCATTATGAATATTAAAGACAAGAAAAAAGCCTGGGTTGGCATCTGATCCAATAAATATGCAGAAAATAGCACTTATAATTATTAATAACAGCAAATGACATTTATTTTTTTAAAATTGAAGTTCCCCAAAGTAGATATCTTTGCATTTGGAAAGTAAGGAAAAGCTATAGGGTGTTACATGATTTTTCACAAGAAAATAAAAGCTAAGTGCAAAGGTTAAAAGTCTATTTAAATTCATAAAATGCTCTAAGCATGAAAGCTCTTGTCTATCAAAAGCATATTTCTTGTGCAATTATTAATTTTTCCCCTTCTTGATATGTAAAATGCACTGTGACAAAAGATGGTCCCTGGGGAGGGGCACAACATTGCTCATTATAATGACAGTGAAGTAACATTTTCTAAAAAAACATTTTTTCTATTGCATTTCCAATCCTGATAGGAAACTGAAAATTGAAGCTTCATTCAATTCATAACTTTCTGTCCACTTCAAGTGCATTCCTGACAACCATTTAAAAAGTCTTTCTCTAACCAGATATTAATAATTTCCAGACTAGCTTTAGAAATGCAGTTTTCTTGCTGACTGTCTAGCAATCAACACAATAAACATCACTGCACAGCACAACTAGGAGGGGGCTTTCAGGGACACAGAAGGGCTGCTGATAAGTAATTCAGGATCCTGGGTCCTTTCTGCTGGATCACTGGGCAGAAGCACAGCATTTATGCTTCGATGAGCATTAATCCTTCTTTGTCTCTGTGTAGCTTCTTTTTGATAAGTACGTCAAATTCTTTCACACAATGTCTTCTCTCTCTTGTCAATGAGCCTGGAGATGCTGTGTTGCGCTGCTCTAGTTCTTGGTCTGGGATCCTAATGGCCCTGAGGGGTACAATTCAGGTTCCATCTGCTCTGCATTGAGGAAGGGTGGCTTGGTCAACCTAAGGCCATGTTATGTGAGCATTACTGACTGGCATACTGTCAACGTTATGCTTGAGAAACATATTTGTCCCGCTGATGATAGTGACAGTTTATGAATGAGTGGATTTTGATATTGGTTAATTAGAAGGAACTTGATTGTAGCAGCTGTCACCCAGCAGCAAACAGTTTCTTCTGTGTGTTTTCCAGATAATTTTCCTTATGGTATAAATTTGGCTAATATAAGGTGTCAGCAATCAAAAGATGAAAACATGTACTTTTAAATTATTTTCTATAAAATAAATAAGATGTCTGCTTGGTTCCAATCTAATAATCATAAGTGGCCATAATTTGTTAGAATAACAAAAAACTAACATTTATTGAGCTTTTAATATGACTAGTACTGTCCTAAATGTTGTATTAGAGTTTTTGAAATATGGGGATGAATTTTCTAATCATTCTAGATGGGTCAAAATAGAATAAATTCACTTAGCAACATTGCTGAACTTTGAGAGTCAGTAATAAAAATCTTTTTAAGTTTTGCAACAATTGTCACAGGATGATATTCATAAGTGTTCTTTTGGTATGTTGAAGACCCCCAGTTGGGGGGTACTTAGGTGACAGTGCACATGATACTGTCCCTGGTATGATGTCCCCGATGTCAGCCAATGCCCTCCTCTGTAGAACACATGCTACTTAGTTGATTTTATTAAAAACTGTACATCAAAGCCTAGTGAGAATTTTATACTAGGAAGGCAAACAGACAGGTTTCACTTCATAGTAGGGGCAAAATAGATGAAGTATCAAAGAGCCCTGGGTAGGCAGAAAGGTGGTAGAACTATCTGAAACTTTCAGTAATAAAATACTGGTCCTTTGCCTGGTTTGGTCTTGGCTTCTTCCCTGGTTCAAAGTTCCATGCCTCCTACCAGACACTACCTACGACATCCTGTTAGTGCTCTGTAAAAATTTGCTGCACTCAGCCTGGCTTCAAATCTTGGCTCTGCTAATTCTTTACCACTCAGCCTTGAGCATAGTTTCCAATATTTCTACACTTCCATTTTATTATCTGTAAAATGAGGATAATGATGGTAGTGTTTATTTCATAAGGCAATATTAAGGAATAAATGTCTTTGAGACTTAGAATAGTGCCTGGCACTTGGCTTGTTTGGATTATGAGCTACACTTATATTTCCTGTACTGACCTTGTTTGCTCTGGTTTTGGTCTTATTTGGCTTCCTTATGTCACCTGGGACTACATTGGAAATCATTGCTTGGGCCATTATGTGAACACAACAGCCAAAACCTTTTAAAGACTGGAATAGAAATACAGTTATTATTACTGTCTCCAGAACTGTTTTTCCTAAAATTGAAAAATAACTCTATTGACTCTTCCTTTTTTTTCTAATTTTTCTTCTTTATGTTCAGCAATTGTTTATGAGGTGAGCAGAATAACCTCAATGCAAAATCACCCAGATATCATGTGTCACTGATGGAGAGAGAAAGAAAGAGGAGGAAAAAGTAGGAGAAAGAGGAATAAAAGGAAGAAAAGATTTTTTTTTTTTTTGAGACAGGGTCTCACTGTGCAGTTCAGGCTGGCTTTGAGCTCACTTTTGTAGCCCAGGCTGGTCTCGAACTCACAACGATCCTCCTGCCTCAGCCTCCCAAGTACTGGGATTACAGGCGTGAGCCACCACGCCCAGCAAGAAAAAATATTAAAAGGGAATTAAATATCATGACAGAAATAAGGCAAAATTAATCAAGCAAAAAGAGTACTGGGCACAGGGAGAAGGAAAACATCTTCATGATTGAAAATAGGTGTGACCAGGTGAAGCACTTCCTAATCCTTGCATAATTAAGGTTTAGGTGACAAAAGCTCCAACTGGGTTTAGAAACAAGACAGTAATGTCAATGACAGGATTAGAACAGCAAGGGAAATACCAAGAGCTAGACGTTCAACACGTCAAACTCTTGGCCATTCCGGGTTTTCAGGGAATTCATGATACATTTATACCCACTACCAGTGAGTATATTAGACTCTAGCTCCTTTATGAAGTTCACCCTAGCCTTCCTTGGCCTCCTCAGACTGAGATGCAGACTTATCTGTGCCGCTGTAGCACCAAAGGATCCCATCCTTTCCCAGCACACCATTTGAATATTGCATTGTGACCGCTTGCTCTCCTTATCCTATTTGCTAGATAATGAATGAATATTCTTGAAAATGGGTCCTGATGTATTTCCTTACTCTTTACTCAGCCATGGCATGTGTTGGATAGATGCTTACACAACAAATAGAATGTCTTCCTGTATTTATTTTTAGCTTTTTCCCTTGTGCACATAGCATAGGAAACAATTCAAGCTGGAGTGTTGTGCCTCTATTAACAATTTTTAACATGGCGTTTCTGAAAAGTGTTCCCGTTGGCCATTAATTAAAATAACTTCCTTCAGAAGACTTCCAAAAACATGTCCTTGCTGAGCCAGAGCTTCATGTAAATTTTGCTTTTTTTGCATAAACTTTAGGGTTGATAGCCAGAATAGCAGATTGGCCCTAAGCACATGTGTAATTCTGTTAAGTAAAATAGATAGAGTGCATAAATGAGGCATTGTACCAGGTTTTAGTTTCTTCATGCTATGGTGGGAGCTGCTAAGATATTTCAATAAAGCAATCTTTGTGCTTTAAATGTCTTCTTAGGAGATTTGGCCTCTTATGAGCTCTTTGATGAACTTTACCTTCCACTCTCAACAGGGGGCACGCATTGAAAAGTTTTCTCTACAATGACTCTGCAATCCCAGGGGGCCCCCTTTCCCTAGTTCCATAGAATCCACTTGCATTATAGAATTCCCCAGCAACAGGAGATGGGGAAAGGTATTCTGTGGCCCTTAGCAGGCTGAGGAGAATGAGCCGGTGATATTCACATAAGACACTGCCCCTCAGCTTCCTGTGTAAAGGTCTCTACAATGGTCCTGTGTTGATTAGCATAAAAAGACTTTAAAAGATTATTTTTAATAGATGCAGATCCACAGGATGAACTCCTGCTTCAGGACAGCTTGGCTGGAACTCTGAGTAGTTTCTGGAAGCAGACTAGGGATATGATGATTTCCCATCATAGCTGGATTATAGACACAGAGAGTTGGGTGAAGAGCTATTTTTGTGCAGCCTAATACTTATGCCAGCATAGAAATACTTAATGTCCTGTTTTTCATCAAAAGGTATCCACACTACATGCGGAGCCAGGATACAATAAAGGAAAATAAACTAGAGTACAAATGTCAGCCTCAGTGACAGACTAATAGTGAAAAAGGAACAGGATAGGTGAGATTGTAAGCTGCATTGTAGTTTAGCCCCTCAAAGCAAGGATGGTAATCGGTAGCAAGTAGTTGATAAAAGAGATATTAAGATCTCACTTGCAATGCTTTTACATGTGGGTCTCATGCTAAGTGAGAAATGGATTAGCCCCAAACATCTTGCAGTGAACACTTTAGATAGAATATGTGGAGATTAGTATGAGGTGAAGAGAGACTGCAGTCATCATTGTGGCATGACCATCTAAGGAGGAGGAGTGTGATGCTTGAAACAAATACAGATTCTACAGTCAGACAACCTGGGTCTGAATTCTGGAACTGAACTACTTTTTATCTATTGGGAAAGACATTTCTCTATGATTCAGATTCTAAAAACATAAAATTGGAATGGGCCAACACTCATTGGACATTGGAATGTCCATAGCTCTGTGAACAAAACAGCTGCTTTGGCGAGCAAAGGGACCAGGTTTCCAACCTGGTCCCATGCACTCACTGTGCCAGCCCCATGCTGAGCAGAGTATGCTGAGCCTACAACAGAGTGTGGGCATGGTGGCACAGGACTGTAGTCCCAGTGCTGGGGAGGCTGAAAATAGGAGGATCACTATGAGAATGATCTATATAGTGAGACCCTGTACCAAATACACAAATGAAAAAAGTAAAAATTAAAAAAATAAAAGTGTAAAACGAGAATGATAATAATAAAAGTCATAGAACTAGGTTGTTAAAAGATAATGGGGGTCAGCCTAACAGATGTATTAACATACTGGTGGTTGGAACCTAGTGACTACCCTATGGATATTTGATGAGTAAATAAGAAATCAATATCATACTCAACATTTTATTGCATATCTTCTATGTATAAAAGTCAAAATGAAATAACATTTTTAGTTTAATAAGCATTTATTACATTTTGATGTTTTGGATATATACCAGTACATAAAATTTGGATAGTGTTCTCTAAGAAATTATAGTCTAGTTGAAAGAAGGCATAGATCCTTGGATAACAGTTTAAACATTCATCAAAAAGATAAGATCACTCAAAACAAAACATAAATTATGTTCTAGATTTAGATTGTGAGTGTGACAGAAAATCAGGAAAAATCACCACATGTGGCTTATTTGAGGACTGCCTTGGGAGGGTGGTGTTTCCACTTATAGGACCTGATTTCTGTTCAAAATCAAGTTACATAATAAAGAAAACAGAAAGCCTTATTATGGATGTAACATATAGCCTTGAATCTAAGTCTCTCTTTTTTTTAAGAGAACCTGTATTTTCTTTGCCATTCACTCATATGTAGCCAGCAAGATACACACACATTTCATGTTAGCAGCATTTCCTAGTAGTAGAGCATACTGCACAAAGTTTTTCCAACAGTTTGTGAGCATAGCAAAGGATGTACTGTTACTCTTCACTGGAGTTTTGTACCTCATCCAAAGGAATATGTGTGGTTCACATACCAGGCTTTTCTTACTACATTGCCAGAAAAGAAAAGAAAGAAAAAGCCAATATGCTTGGAATTTAAACCTATCAAGAATAAGATCAGTTATGGCACTGGAAAATCATTATTAATGTGCAATACTATTACAAATGATATTTATCTACAAACAACTGAGTTCCTTATTATAAAGTCAAACTAATGTGCATGATAGTTATATGATCAAGCAAAAGTACTGAAGAAACTGTGTTTGTTAATTAACTATTTCTTTCTTAATCAGCCTGCCTTCCTGCTTTCCATCTCCTTCTTTTCTTTCACCTTCTCTCCATTTGTTTTTGCAATTTAACATTTTTTTGTATTCTGAAAAATTATCATCAGTAATAATATAATCAAGTTTTCTGTTTCTTCCATTTTCATAATTGATACCTTCAGTTTATTACTAATAATTTTTCTTATTGCATTTTAAGAAGATCTTTAAAGTTCTATTTACCAGAAGGCTGGGGAGATAGCTCAGTAGAATAACACTTGCCTGGCAAGCACAAGGGCCTGAGTTCAATCCTGTTTCACCAAAAAAAAAAAAAAAAAAAAAAAAAAAAAAAAAAAAAAAAAAAAAAAAAAAAAAGGTTCCATTCACCTGTAAGTATCAGTGTGTACATACAAGATATGATTATCACTGTAGACCAAAAATTAGAGAAAATTAAGGGCCACAAGGACAGCCAATATTTTGGCCTTAGCTCTTCAAGGTCAGTGAGGACTCAGGATATAAGATAATTTGTATTGCAGCATCCTGTATCTCACTGGTGTACCACATTTTCTGTTCAAGGAGATTATGGGGTCACAGAGGAAAGTGATCAATGATGCACTGTGTGTCTAAGGAGACTCACCTAAAGACAAAACCTACTCTCAGGCTTTCACAGAGAGCAAATTGATCAATCAATGTCCGTGACTCATCCAGATGGCTGACACTGACAAAAGATCTACAAACTGCTGTACATGGTTTCAGGGTAAATCCTAAGGAGAATTGACTGACCTTGTCAAAGGCAAAAGTTACATTTTTTTAATATACATCTTGCTTTATCTTGGTCTTAGCCATCAGCAGAAAAGTCTAACCATGAGGTATAAAAAGTAAAGCCATATTAGTATGCTGAGCTATAAAGGGCTCAAGTCAACAGCTTCTAATATTGCCAGTTCTGCTGATAATCCACTAGTATTATGGACTATTGAACTATATTGGGGTATTTTACTGAATTCATATGTCTACAATATTATTTATTTATTTATTTATTTATTTATTTATTTATTTATTTTATGGTACTGGGGATTGAACTCAGGACCTTGTGTTTGTCAGGCAAGTGCTTAGTCTACTGAGCTATTTCCCCAGGCACTCACCTATAATATTTGAATGACAATGAAACACCTATCTCTTACAAAACAAAACAAAAGGGGACTATAAATGAAGGATCATTTTGTAGTGAAAAATTATATATACATATATATATATGTATATATATATATATATATATATATATATATATATACAAAATAGATAGATATACAACTACTTTCCCTTAGCTTAGTGTGAAGAAAGATTTGTACTAATAGTAATTAGACAAGATATCATGTCTGCATCTTATACTCTGAATAATTATTATGAAGACAACAATATACAATGTGTTAATTATTGTAACTTCCTCCTAACCTGCTTTGAAACTATCTCATCACTCTTTCTTTCTCACTAAAATTAATAGAAAATAAAATTGAATTTAAGAAAAGATGACAAATTAAAAAAAAGATACAAGTGCCAGTAATATTAAAAGACACGATTTTTGTAATTATTTTGGTGGCATTGTGGCAAGCCTCCTGAGTAGTGCACAAAACCTGAAGGCTAATCTTGTTAAAATTACTTAAAAGATTTAAAATGTCATGCTTTGTGTATTATAACCTTCACCACGCTGTGTGTATTACAACCTTTGCTGGAATTAAGAAAAGCTTTTGTGCAGCTTAAGTTCCACACATCCTATTACAGTCATCTTAGTCACTTTGTGCTTGATTATCTTTAAAATAGGCTTTGGAATTTATGTTTCCCACACCATGGGCAATTATAGTCATGGCAACAGCAGATTAATGTATACTGAGGAGGGGGGTAGAGTCCATAGAGCCAAGTGAAACAAGAGACAACAGTGACCCAGAATCAACGGTGATGGATCATTTGAACCGAACCATCTACTTCAAGGGCTAGATGTTCTTCCATGAATGGGAATAGATTCAAAAGAGCAGTATGTCCTAAAGCAGTTTTCATATAGCTGCCTGTTAAATAGAGTAGAAAACATGAAATTCTGTTTCTATGTCTTGGATTTTAAGATGTGCATGAGTCAAAGAATTCCTTAGAAGGGTCCTATAATTTTAAAAATTGAGATGTAACTCTTATACCATAAAATTACCATTTAGAAATAGTTGAATGTTTTTAGCATACTCACAAGATTATACAACTGTCACTATTATGTAATTCTAAAATGTTTTTGTCACCCCCTCCCCCACAGAATCTCTAATGTTTAATAGCCCCTCCCTATTCATCTCGCTCCTAGTTCCTGGCATTCTTTAATCTATGTTCTGTCTCCAGGGACTTGTTCAATCTAAAAGTGTCATACAAATAGAACCATATTTTATGTTTTGTATCTAGCATTCCTTATCACTTTTTGGAAGTACATCATCAATGTTATAGAGAGTACCAGTTTTTGTCCCTTTTTATGGCTAAATAATATTCTATTTTATCAGTGAACATTTGTAATGCTGTTGTGATAATTCATGTATGAAATTTACATAAATATATATTTATGTAAGTTTTTGTGTATACAGCAAAAGTGAAATTGTTAGATGATGTAATAAATCTGCTTAACTCTTAAGGAACTAAACCGCTTTCTTCATCCGCTGTACCACCATTGTCTGAGAGCACAAATTTACATATTCTCACCAACACTTGTGATTTTCTGGTTTATCTTAGCTGCTATAAATTAGGATTTTACTCTGCTTTTATTGCAGTCCTTTGAAGCTTAATAATTTTGGACATATTTTCATATGCTTGTAAACCATCTATGTATCTTCTTTGAATAAATTATTTTATTCCAGTCTTTGCTCAATTTTATACTGTTATTTGTCTTTTTACTTTGAGTTGTAGGATACTAGAACTTTATCTGACATATGATTTGAAAATATATTCTCTCTCTCTCCTAATTAACTTTTTATGCTTTTTTGTTAGTGTGGTCCTGAATCTGATTCTCTAACCCTATTTGTCAATAACGGGAACATGGTATTAAACACCCTAGTAAATATTGAGAGGAACCAGTCCCAGATTTTTCCCTTCCTTATGTAGACAAGTGTTCTTTCAAAGGTATGAATCCAAAGAAATAAAAAAAGATTAATGCTTATATTCCAGTGGTATTATCAAATTTGAACATTTGTGATGACCTTTATTTGCAACAGGAGGCCACATGAGAGAACAGACTTCCTTATGTCTAATTTTTTATTAGTCCATGAAAATAAAGTGATTATTAGAGGAGAATACGTTAGTTTATTGTTACATTGTATTTATAGAAAGAGGGGCAACAATCCTCCATGCTACAGAGCACAGAGAACATCTGTGGTGATATCAGTGAGATAAAGGTGACAAAATGTCAGAGGCAGCAAAAAGTGACAGAAAGAGACTCTTCTGAAATACAGAGATAGGCCTGATGGTTCACTCCAACCATCCTTGGAGAAGCTGACTGGGAAGCACAATCTGTGGGGCGGCTCTGAGTGGCTACACCAAACCAGTGGACCAGGACTATGAAGGGAGTGCTAGGTGATTGGTGCATACTACCTGCCAATCTTGCAACAACTTAGTCCAGTTGGCAAAGCAAAATACTGCCTGTAAAATATGCCAATGTTTGACCAAGGCTAAGAAGACAGAAATTGTGGAAGAAGTCATATGCCATTTGTAAAACAGGGAACAAAAGAGAAGCAATTATTTTTGTCCATGTTATGGTTTAAGAATTGTCATTTTTTTGAGGATAAGCTATTATCCATTATTGTGTATCTAAAGGAATTTTAAACCAAGGAATGATAAATATTTTTTAATCATTGGTACCTACAGCAATGAGGATAATGACTGTGAGGAGATACTCCTCTAGTCTCGAAGGTATATTTTAGTTACAAGTGGTTGCTAAAAGCTTTAAATGGATAAATATTATGTGTCTCATCCCCTCTCATCTCTTGAAAGTTTATAGACTATATTATCTTGGTCACTTTTATGTGATCAGAGCTTTAATCTAGGATATGATACAAAATAGTACTTTCTACGTGCTCTAATGAAAGAAATTACTTAATAATTTCATGGATAAAAACTCCATGAAATAATACAAATTAACGAATAGTACAAGTTAACAGTTAGGTAGATTTTTAAATATTCAAGTATTGTTCTCGATACTTTTGACTTATTTGCTCAGATAAACTATATGTCAAAACATAAGCACACTTAGACAAAAAGTGCAAGGAGGAAACTCTAGCTTTCATTTCCCCACAAAGAAATATAAACAGACTCCCCAAAAGCATGAGACTTAAGAGTCCACTAATTAATCTACAACAACGCAAAGCAGTAATAGAAGAAACAAAAAGAACCAAGGAATATCCACAGAGAAACGACAGTTAAGGTTAGCATACTAGACTGTAAGGCCATGTTTAAGAACAAAGAAAAGATCAGCTTATTGGAATTGGCCACCCAGGATGAACTGTCACTATCTTCAAGAGCTTGTTATGTAGAGAATGAAAACATTTTTATAACTGGGGCAAACAACAACTATTTCTATTGGGGAATTCCAGCAAGGGACACAAGGCTGCAACTCCGTCATAGTGATCCTCCTGTTTTCAGCCTCTCCAGTGCTGGAATTACTGCTGTGCATCATCATGCCTGGACTCAGTGGTTGACTCTGCACACCTGGGGTGATGCCAGCTCAGCATACTGGGAGTCCATGACTGCTTGGCAAGCACTTGTGTCTGGCTCGTTGTGACCAATACAATTGGAATGTTGGTGTTCCAAGATATGGTGTTATTATAAGCCCTGGACTCTAGATCCATAGTTTCTAAAAATGAGGCTGTATTTCAGGTCTCAGCTCTGTGATGGTTCCAGATGTGCCACTTGAAAGACACTGACATTACCATAGTAAGTGACCCTAGAAATTTGAGCTCTGCTGGATCCAGTGCCCAGAGAGATTCCCTTCACGACAACTGCTTGCCTAGCTGTGTTAGTTTGGGGTTAGTAGACACTACAGGTAAATCAGCTAGAGCTTCTTTCCTATGGTTTAGAGTAGTAGCAACCTAACCTGGAGCCTCATGGATCATGCTAATGACTTTACCAGATCACTGCTAAAGATCCCAATAATCCTAACACCACTATGGACATTTAGAGGGTGGGCTGCCAAGGGTCCTTGCAATTTTCATCAATACTGACTTCAGCTGACAGAGCCCCTGGGAGACTGGTACAGAAGCGTTATATCCTAGCCAACGTCCTCACATGAAACCCCAATGTGAAGCCGGGCATGGTGGCTCACGCCTGTAATCCCAGCACTCGGAAGGCTGGGGCAGGAGGATTGGTGCGAGTTTGAGACTAGCCTGGGCTACAAAAGTGAGCTCAAGGCCAGCCTCAACTGCATAGTGAGACCTTGTCTCAAAAAGACAAAAAAAAAAAAGAAAGAAAGAAAAAGAAACCCCAGTGTATAAGGGAGTGTTTCTCCACAGCAAAAATGGCCCACAAAATTTGCAAGAAAACACTGTGCCTCCAAATGCCCGGACATAAATTTAATGGAATAAGAAACAGGAAAAAGAAGAGAAACATATCCTCACAAATATGAAGAAAACAATTATCTAGTAGCTGACTTCAATAAATAGAAATAAAGAGTTTGACAAAGAAGCCAAAGCAAATATTGTGAAGAATCTCAGTCAACTTCAAGGAAACAGAGGTATAATGCAACAAAATCAGGAAAAGAAATGAACCAATTTGGAAAACTAATAGGAATATAGAAATTATAAATAAAATTCACAGAAATACTGAAGGAAAAACTATAATTAATGAAACGAAATATTTGTCAACACTAGAATTGATCAAGCAATAGAAGGAATCTATATCCTTAAAGATAAGTTTTAAAATACACACAATTCAGAAAAGAAGAAAAAAACAATGAGGAAGAATGACAAAGCTTATGGGTCTTATTATTATTTCTCATTTCTTTTGGTATCAGGAATCAAACTCAGGATCTCACTCTTGCCAGGGAGGCCCAAACTTATATGGCTTATGAGATAACTTCAAGAAATCAGTAATTTGAATTAAAAGAACTAAAGAAGAAAAAAGAGACAAAAACTAATTCACATAATTCTAATTTTTTTTCACAATATGGCATTCTTTTTACTTCATATACAAAAACTATATTTCCCCAACTATATAATTTTATGGCTCAAATAAATTTCTGGAAACTGTGATTTCAAGCTTCTATGAAGGTCATTATGTTTATTTTTTCCTTTTAATTTCTAAAAAAATTAATTTAATTTATTTATTTATTTTTGAAGACAGTTGTATTGTGGAAATACTGAGCTGGCAGAAGTTCAGACCAACAAGAGTGTTAGGGCATCTGCTCACAGTGCACACATGTGCTCAGCCTGCCCTCAGCCCAGATGGAGTTATCCTAACACAGGGCTTCCTAGGGCCTGCCATTTGCCATTGGCCATGCCCTCAACCTCCCTGCCTGGCGTCCAAATCTCACAGTGCAGAAGAACTCAGGGAGCTCTGCTCACCTGGGCCCATGGAGGCTTCTCAGGTATGGACTCCAGTGGGGCCCACGCTCTTCTTGCAGATGGCCCTGGTAGAGCAGGTGAAGTCGGAACAGTTCTCTTTCTGGTGGCTGCTTCCAGCTATACGAGAGATACCAAAGGGTTACCTGAAAGCAGGGTGGGGGCTGGCAGAGTGGCATTCACAGCTCCATGTGACGTCCCAAAGCCCAGGTCCTGGGGCTCCACCTGGGGAATGTGGTAACTGAGGGGCCAACACTCCCTGGCTCTCTAGATGGCCTGAGTCAACTTCTCATGCTGCTTCGTGCAGACCCCTGTGTATGGAGCACGTAAGGTGATGCCCGAGTGGGCACAAACTGTTCCAAGAGCTTCACATTCCTGAAGTCCACGTGCGACTGGTGAGCCTGGCAGATGAGGAAAGGATTCCCAGCAACTTTAGTCAGTCCTATGAATGCATGTCCTTTGAGTCTGCTGCGGCGAGATAACACCTTTGTGGTTGTGACAGTGTTTGGCCCAGATAGGGCCCATAGTGGCTCTGGTATTCTAACTTCAGGTATTTCCATGGTTCATTCTCATAAGGGGAAACACGAGCTAGGGACAATGAATCTTTTCCAGGAGGGGTTTTGCTGTAAAAAGTCTTCAAGGAAGCACGAACTCCACTGATACCTCTGAAGGGTGAAAAGGTAGGATGCAGCCTGAGCAGCATATGCAACATGGAGGCTGCCATATTGACATACAAGGTTTGTGCACGCTCCTGACACTGACTCTGGCAGTATCAGAGGTGTCCAAAGTGCAGAAGGAGGCCATGCGCTTGCATCAGAAGGTAAGTGTCCAGGGTAGGACCTAGGCAGAAACAACTTTCAACTGCATCACAATTGAATTAGGCTTCAAAATATCATTTCTTCTGCACCAGTCACTGTAATTCTTAGAATTCATATGTATACTTAGCTTTAGAAGCAATTTGAGGTCATTTTTTAGTGGTATCCTCTGCCCCCACCAGTCCACCATGACCAACTGGGCACACACAGAGGTAGGAATTCTCCACAGCTGTGTGCCCCACCCCCTTAGCCACCAAAACTCTGACCCCACCCATCCACGCTGACTGAACAGGCCTGAGCCAGGCTACAATAGGAAGAAGCTGAGCACTACAGCCAGACACAGCCAGGGACATCTGGAAGGGATCAAGATTGGTGGATCCAGAACCAAATTTCGATAGGCACTAATGGCATAGCTTCACCAAAGTGCAGAGATCATACAAAATGATGAAGAGAAGGAGCAAGATGCAACATCAGGTCCCGAGCCCACCCAGAACCAACACAGAAGACACTACCATGGAAGAAAACAGGGATCATGTAGCCAAAATCTCTGAATTGGTAGCATCTGATATAGATAGACAACTGCAGAAATGTATAGAGGAACTCAGATCAAAGATAACAACTGAAGTAAAAAAGGAAATGCATGAATTCATAGAATCTGAAGTGGAAATACAACTGCAGAAAAGTATAGAGGAAAGCAGACCAGAAATAACTTTTGAAGTAATAAAAAAAAAAAAGACATCTCCAAATGAATAGCATCTAAAGTAGGGGAACAACTGCAGAAAGGTAGAGAAGAGAGTGGAGCAGAAACAATCTCTTAAGTAGAGAAATGACTATGGTGAAAGACTTAAATGCTACTAAAAAAATTGATAAGAAGTTAGAGGAGAATAAAAAAATGATGAATTCCCTCAATGAGCAATATAAGAAAGAAATAGACTACATAAAACAGTTTTAAAGAGATATACAAGAAAATAAAATCTTTTATGTCCTGAGTCTTCACTGACCTTGAAGGGCTAAGGCCAAAATATTGGCTATCCTTGTAGCCCTTCTTTTTTCTCTAATTTTTGGTCTGTAAACTTATATTCTTAATCCTGCAGAAGAAAAACTTGGTGATATTATTACTCTATAACATAGGTATTGAGCATGACATCACTGTCTTTCTGAGTATCAAACATCTTAGACTTAAGTTGAAATTTTTATTTTCTATAAGTCACTGATATTCTCAATCTCTATAAAATGTGATAAAAGCAGTGACACATTTTTAAACATTTAGAAATCTAAGTATATACAAAACAGTAGTCAGTCCATCCTATGGCATTTTCCTAGTCACTTAGAGCTGATGAGAGACATTAAAGCTTGCATTAAAAACACCACTGCAAAACAAAAAATGGGATACACAGAAGCATATAAACATACATGCCTGCCTAGATACAAGACAATAGTGGCTCTAAAAACTAAAAGCGGAGAAAGGGATCTGAAAAGGTGCTAGAGACAGAAGCAATGATAAAAATTCTCACTATCAAGAAACAGAAATTAATTTTTTTAAGAAAGGAAACAAAGCCGTGTAAGCCAGAAAACAATGAAATATTTTGAGCATTCTTAGCTACCAACTTGGAATGCAAACTTGTAGGAAGTCTATCCATCAAATGTGGAAGTCAAGTGAAGATCATTTTCAACAAAGTGACACTGAAAGAATTATCAGCAGCAGACCTGTAGTAAAACACATATTAAAGATAATGTAAAGAAATGATCCCAAGCTGGGCGTGGTGGCGCACGCCTGTAATCCCAGCACTTGGGAGGCTGAGGCAGGAGGATCGGTGCAAGTTCAAGACCAGCCTGGGTTACAAAAGTGAATTCAAGGCCAGCCTCAACTGCATAGTGAGACCCTGTCTCAAAAAGACAAAAAAAAAAAAAAAAGAAAAAAAAAGAAAAAGAAATGATCCCAAAGGGAAATTCAGACATCCAAGACGTTAAGAACAACAGAAAAACACACCTATGTAGTTATGCATAAATATTGACTACATGAGAAAAGAAAATAACATCTCAATCATAACCTGGCAACACTGTATGAACGAAAGTGAAGATAGAGTTTCAAATCTTGAAGACACAGTCACAGCTAGTGAAAAGTTAAGAAAGGATCTCTTAAAATTAACTAGGATGCAGAAAAAGTAATTCAACATCCGTAAGATGGTGCAAAAATGAAATCATGAGATTAACAGGAATGGACAAGTAAGGAGGACTCAATACAAAGAATATAAAAAGAATATGGGCAGGAGTAATAGTAGAAAACTTCCCAAACATGAGAAAACAATCTGACATTCATGCAATGGAGTATGGCCATCTTCACAATGTTTGTTCTTCCTATCCAAGGAGATTATGGGGCTACAGAGGTAAAAAGATTGAAGATATACAGTGTATCTAAAGAAAGTCACATAGAGAGAAAACATTCTCTCAGGCTTTCACAGAGAGCAAATTGGTCAAACAATGGCAGCGACTCATCCAGGTGGCTGATACTGACAACAATTCTGCAAAGCGCTGTACATGGTTTCAAAGTAAACCATGAGGGGATTTGACTGACCTTGGAAGATACAAAAGTTAGATTATATATATAATAAAAGTTAGATTATATATAATTATATATATATATATATATTATATGTCTTGCTTTAATTTGCCTTTAACCATCCTGCAGAAAAGTTTAACCACAAGGCACAAAACATAAAGCTAGATTACTATATTGAGCTATAAAAGGCTTAAATCACCAGCTTCCATCATTGCCAGTTATGCTATTAACCCACTACGGTTATGTAACTTTGGATCATGTATACAGCTACTTTCTCTGAGTTCAATGAGAAGAAATTTTTTGTACCACTAATGGTTAGAAAAATTATCATGTCTACACCCTTGTGCTCTGTATAACTGCTAGGAGGACAACGATATTCATTGTATCAAGTACTGGAAAATACTGCTAATGTGTTTTGAAACTGTCACATTGTTATTTCTTATTAGATGAAATAAAAAACAGGATCCTCTCAAAGAAATAATTTTAGTTTATTGTTATTTGTTTGCAGTACATAATGTTTATATGCCTTCTGGGAAGCTACTACATGTACATCACAGATCTCGGTTTCATTTTTTTATCCCTTTCCCCCTTCTCTTCCTACCCCTTCCACTCACATTTTGCATGTGTTTTTAGTACATGATGTTTGTGTTCCTTATGTGGAGTTCCTATATTTATAGGACACATCTTAATTCCTTTTGTTCATCCTTACCCCTTTCCTCACTCCTCACTTTATCTCTTGATTCTCTTCCACTCTGTTTCTGCTCCCTATTAGGTACCCTTTATTTTGCTCTTTTTTTTTTTACTCTGCTTTTCCCATACAAGAGAAACTGTGATATTTAAACATGTGTGTTTTACATACTTCACTGAATATCGTCAAAGTGTATTCACTTGCCTAAAATGACTCATTTATCTTGTTTGCTGCAGAGTAGTGCATCATGGTGTGTAAACACCACAGTTTTAAATCCATTTATTTGCTAATGGACATGCTGGCCACGTCCAAGGTTAAGCTATTAGTGAGTATGCTGGTATTAATATGGGACTGCATGTACCACTGTAACATGATATCTTTAACACTTGTAGGAAGAAAAGGAATACAAAAGAATAGATCAAATGAAATCCTTACCAGTAGTTTTTTGAGGAATCTCCATACTGTGTTCTAAAGTGCTCAGATTAATTTATCTCCTAACTAGTAGTGCAGAAGGGTTCCTTTTCACCCCTGTAGCCTCTCAGTTTAATATCTGATTACTTGATGATGGCCATTCTTTCTGGTATGAGGAAATCTCAGAGTTGTTCCAGTTTGCCTTTCTCTAATAACCAATGATGTCAAGTACTTCTGTATTTATTGGCCACTTATACTTCTTCTATGAAGCACCTATTTATTTCCTTTGCCCATATTTTGATTGGACCTTTTATTAGGAGGTGTATTTTTGCTGCAGTTTTTGTATAGTTCATATGTATGTATATGAGTCCTTTGAGGAATCATTGGCAAAATTTTTCACACTTCTAATTTGTCATTTTTTGCACTGTTGAGTTTTTTGTTGCTGTTGTTCAGAAGATTTTTAATCAAATATGATCTTATTTAGTGATTTTCAGAACTATTTCTTGTGCACGCAGTCTTCTATTCAGAAAACTCTTGAATACATGCTTGACCTCAAGACTTTTATCTATTGTGTCTTCCATCAGGTTAAGTGCTGTCATTAAACATTAAAATCTTTGATTCATTTAATTTTATTTTAGCTCACAGTGAAAGATATAAGTCTAGGTTTAATCTTCTGCATGTGGCTTGCCAGTTTTTTTTCTAAAACCTTTCAGTAAAGAGGCTATCTTTCATCCACTTTGGTTTTTGGCCTGTGTATTAAAGACCAAATAGTTGGATGTACTTGAGTTTCCCTCATTCTGCTACCGATGCTGATGTCTGTTTCTCTCCTTTTACCACACTGTTTGTTGTGGTTGGTGTCTAGGTATCATCCTCATGTGGTCACAGAGTCTTTTCAGAGTTAGTTAATCCTGATATTAGACCATGAAGTACAAAAACCAAGCCCATTGATTGGTTAGCTATCTTAGTTACTTTTCTCTCATTTATGGGACAAAATAGCCAGCACCCAAAATTAAGAAAGGAAAAGTTTATTTAGCACGCAGTTTGTGGAGGTTTCAGTCCATACTTGGCTGGCTCCAAGGCACAGCTTCACATAGCAGAGGGCAACAGCTCTTGGCAGTGGAAGACAGCAAAACAGTGAGAGCAAAAGGCACAAGCATTGACAGCAGTGGCAGAGGCACACTCCTTTGCTTCTACTGACTTCAGGCTGTCTGCCCCAGGGTGGGTGCAGCACTCACACCCATTATCCCAGCGGTACTCAGACCCATAATCCCAGCCTTGGATCATGAATTAGTCACAAACTCTGGAATCTGCCCCAGTGATTGCCTGAGGCTCTGGGGGGGATAGTGAGATGCAAACCGTCCTGCTGCCTGCTGCCTGGTGTGCCTTGTCCATCCTGCAATGGACTGTTTCTCTTCTACTATGCCCCTCTGCCTTGCTACCCTGCCTTAGAACCAGCAGCTGTGAAATAAAACCTCTACCAACTAGGAGCTGAAATAAACCTTTCCTCTCTTGATTGTAGTTGTAGGGCAGTTTATCTCTGCGGCAAGAAAGGTAAGACATCTCTGTTGATAGTATTTCAAATAATACATGTGTGATGCTTTTGTTTTCCTCTCCTTCAGTACTTCATGATTCACTTTTTGGGGAGTTAGGAGTTTTGGGAGGCTTTTTATTGTCTTGCTTCTCATGTGTTGATTTTTATTTGTTTGTTTTATGTTGAGGCTTGTGGGGTTATTGTACTGGAAAGTTTTGTTTCTAGCATGGAGACTTCTTTAATTAATGTCTAGATATCCTCTGAGTGTAGCTAACTCCTGGCATTGGCCTCTTTCCCAGGATTCACCTACTCCTGTTTATTTGCAGTGGGGGGGGGGGGATGCAATGTGTGGGATGCAGTACCACTGAGTACCCAGCTCTCCTGGGTCTGCTTTTTCACCCAGGGTGAGGTGCTTCTCCAGGTCAGTTCTCTCACCAGTTACTTCAAAATGAATAAAAAAAGGCTGAAAGTTTTCCAAATCTGGGTTAGAATATAAAATGCAACTACTAGAAAGTCAGAAGCCCCTAACAAGATTCAAACCAAGCAACACAATAGCAAGAACAATGATACTAAGACTGTGACAATGACAAAGACAGAGAGGATTCTAATATAGTAACAGAGAAAAAACTATAGATGGATCATACATAAGGAATTACTCATAGAACAACCTAGGTATATTACAGCAGAAACTTTATTGGCCAGAAGAGACTGTTAAGGTTTATGCAAAGTACTTAAAGGAGAAACATGCCAGCCAAAAATACTTTACCTAGCAAAGCTATCCTTCACAAATGAAGGAAAGATAAAAAAAATTCCCCAGAAAAACAGATGCTGAAGCAGTTAATCACTGACAGGTTTGTCTTACATGTTGTACTAAGAGGCATTCTCCAGCTGAACAAAAATGATGATAATTGGTTAATACAAAAATGTAAAATATGAACCTTGCTGGTAGAAATAAATGTATCAGAGATGACTGCAGTGTGATATGTAAATTACTGGGTTTTTTTTTTTTTTTCAGTATGAAGGTTACAAGATAAATGCTAGCAAAATAATTAAGGAATGCACAACATAAAAATATGTGAAATACATCATCAAAATCATAAAATTGGGAAGTGATAAATGTGCTGAGTTTTCATATAAGAATTAAATTAAATTATTAGCTATGTATTTGTTGTCAAAAATAGCCTATTGTAACTGTAATATCTGTAGAGCTTCATTTATTATGAAGAGTGTCATAAAGAATAAAGCAGGTGTAAGTAAGATATTAAGATATACAACTAAAGAAAATTATCCCACAGAAATATAACAAGGGAGTAACAAAGGAACAAAAGCATACAATAATTAGAAATTAATTAACAAAATAATACTGAGTATCTACCAATAATTATTTTTCAGGAAAATGAATTTAAAATCTTTAAAAAAGAAATAGAGTGGCTAAATGAAAGTAAAAAATAATACTCTATTATGCTCTAAGAAACGAGAGTGGAAATAACACTTCACAAATGCCTAGACAAAGTGAAAGAAGCCACTGCATTTATTAAGCGGTAGTCTACTAAGTAGAGTTACAGTAACTACCTGTGTAATTGGCTGCAAAGGGCAAAATGCTTGTTTGTACATGGAGAGTCAGAAGATCAAGTCAAATTCCAAAGGTCTGGAGCTCACTGCAGAAGCTGGTGTGAGTCTGCTTTGGACAAAGTGTCTGTGTTGGGAGGCTGAAGAGTGTGCCGGAAGCCTACAGAGGATGAAGATGAACACTGATACCACAGAAATACAAAAGATGATGTCAGTAACACTCAGTTATCTAGAAGAAATGAATGAATTCTTAAAAATGTTCCATTTAGAAAGACTGACATGAGGAAAAGTAAAACACAGAGTAATAACAACTAATGAGTTGAATCAATTAAAAAGAAAAGGTAATTTTCACTAAAAAAGCTTAGGGCTTCAGACTGCACGTTGAAATCTACCAAATATTTAAAGAACTCTCAACCCTTCTGAAATTCTTGCAAAATAATGTAAAAGAAGAAATACGTCAATTCATATTTAAAATTCCATTATTACCATTATTTCAAAGACAAGCAGGATATTACAAATTGTTTTTTACATGGCAAAATCTCTGACAAAATCATTTATGGTGGTCTGTACCTGTAAATCTAACTCTCTGGAACAGCATGACAAGGGGATAAAAAGATTGTCCTTACCATGGGTAATTTAGCACACTAAGAAGACCCTGTCTCAAGTCATTTTTTTTTTTAAGATGGAGGATGTAGCTCAATGCAAAGACCTGGGGTTCAATATTCAATACAAAAAATAAAATAAAACAACTAAAAAATAAAACAAAACAAGAACTTGGTAAGCATAGATGCATAAACACACAACAAAAACTTAGCAAACTGAAAAGACCCATGAACCTGAATGAGCCCATGCTGAATTCTACAAAACTTTTAAAATCTTTTTTATTTATTTACTTATTTGATACAGGGTCTCTCCATGCAGCTCGGACTTGTAGTGATCCTCCTGCCTCAGCCTCCCCAGAGCTGGGGTTACAGTTGTGCACCACTATGCCAGTTTTCTCAGTGTCTGGCTTGGCACTGGGCCAGTCAGCACAGGATGAGGTTCCAAGGATGGAACACAAGTCCTTGCACTTGCCACGAGGGTGTTTAGAGTATCAAGCTATTTTCCCAGCCACTCTACAAAAATTTAACTGGAAATTAAAAAGGAAGAAGTGGTTCCAAACTCATTTATGAAAGCCAGAATCACGGTGATTCCAAAACCAGATAAATATGCAAATAGAAAAAAAACTATGAGTCAGTATTCCTAGTGGACATAGATACAAAAACCTTCAACAAGATGCCGGTTAATAAACAGCAACACAACGTCAAAACCATTATACAACATCACCAAGTAGGTTTCATCTCAGAGCTTCAGGGATAGTTCAATATATGGAAATCAATGGAAGTAACATAGTACATAAGCAGCCACACGATCATCTTAATAGAGGCAGGAAAGGCCTTTGACAAAAATCAAACATCCCTGCATGAAAGAATAGTGAAGAAAATAGGTAAAGGCATGTAATTTGATAAAGCCCTATTTATAACAAAGCGGTAGCCAAAATTATGTTAAATAGGGAAAGACTGGACACACTACTTATAAAGTCAGGAACCAGACAAGGTAGTAAGGCAATATATGCTCACTACCATCTCTTCAACTCAGCATGGTACTCAAACAACATCAGCGAGAACAATCAAGCAAGAGAAAGAAATAAAAAGGATACATAGAGGAAAGAAAAACTCAAATTATTATTATTGTAGATGACATGTTTCTCTATAGAAGAACCAAAGAATTCCGCCAAGAATTATTTGAACTAATATCCCATTTTAGTAATGTAGCAGTACCCAGAATCAATACACAATAATCCACAGTACTTATTTATTCTAATAACATACTCAATAAGAAAGAAATTATGAAAATAATATAATTCACAAAAGCATCAAGGAAAATGAAATACCTATTAACTTAACCAGGAAAGTGAAAGAATTATACCCAGAAAGCAACATCCTCTGTAAAGGGAGGTTGATAAAAAATATCGGGGAATGAAAAGATATTCCTAGCTCCTAGATGTGCAGAACAATTGTCAAAATGATCATACTTCCAAAACTTTCACTAATCCAATGTAATTCCAATCAAAATGCCAACAGAATTCTTTACAGACTTAGAAAAAACACATTAATATTGTACATTCATATGGAACCAGAAGAGACCTAGAATAGTTAAAACAACCTTGGGTAGCGAGAAAATATGAAACACAACTTTAGTAGTGAAAAAAATAGTAGAAAGAGATGACACATGGCAAAAGAGTGAGAGAGAAAAAAGATATTTAACAAAATTAGACAACCTGATGCTCTCACTTTCAACAAATGAAGATTAGGATAAATATACTTCAACACAACAAATGCCTATCAGAAAAAAATACATAGGTGATGTCGTACTCAATGCCGAAAAGTTGAAATCTTTTTCTCTAAAAATCAGGACCAACATCAATATAGGCATGAACACTTTTAGCTTATTTTGGTTTTGGTTCTGGAAGTTCTAGGCACAGAAATTAGGTAAGAAAAACAAGTCGACATATCAAAAAGGTAAAATTCAAATTGTCTCTGTTTACAATAAGATGATTTTATATTTGAGAAACCCTAGAAACTCAAACAAAAGTCCTGTAGAAGTAATATAAAAATCCAGTAAACACTTAAGCATACAGCTGACATACAAATTTAGGAGTGTTCTTATACACCAATTTCAAACTATCCAAAAAATACTTCAAGAAAATAATCCCATTCATAATAGTTATAAAAACAATGAAATTGTCAGGAGGAAATTTAATCAATTAGGTGAAGAGTCTTTATATAGAAAATTATACAGCGTTAGTAAAGAAACAAGAAGACATAAATAAATAGAAAAAATATTTTTATTGATGGCAAGAAGTTTTATGGTCAAAAATGGTCATTGTATTTAAAGTGATCTATAATTCAAAGCAATTCTTATGCAAATTCTACTAGTGATTTCACAGAACTAGAATAAGACTAAAATTACTGTAGGACAACAGAGGATCTTAAATATCCAAAAAAATCTTGAGGAAACAAGTCAAAGACACCACCACACCACCACACCACCACCTCATTTCAATAACATACTAAAAAAATCATAATAATCAAACAAGTGTTACACTGGCATGAAAACAGACACACAGAGCAACGGGAAAAAGAGAATCCAAAAAGAAATCTATGTATAGAGTCAGTCGATTTTTTTTTTTTTTTTCAGAACTGAGGATTTAACTCACAATCTTGCACTTGCCAAGGCAGGCACTTGTGCCACAGAGCTATCTCCCCACTCTTTGTCAGTTGAATTTTTGACAAAGTTTCCAAGCAAACTTAAGATCAAATGCATAGCTACTTCAATAAGTTGTGCTAGAAAAATGGAATAGCCATACACAGAATAAAATTAGATCCTCATTTGATGCTACACATAAAAATCAAACCAGAATAAATAAAAAGCTTAAATCTGAACTATAAAACTATAGAACTATAAGAAAAATATGCGAGGCAAGCCTCTGTGACATTGATTTGGCAATATTTTTTTAAAATATGGCCTCCAAAATCATAAGTAGCAAAACCAAAGATAGATAAATAATGTTTAATCAAACGCTATATAGCAAAGGAAATAATTGACAACAAAATGAAAACTATAAAACATGAACCTATACTTATTCTTCTTCTGATATGAATTAAAATCCAAAACACATAAAAAGAAAACTCAGGTAAGAAATGCTCATTGAAAATTAGGCAAAAGACATGAGTAAATAATTCTTAAAAGAAGTTATAAAAACGGAAGTCCTTTTTGTTCCTGTATGGGAATGCTAGAGAACACATATTTATTCAACAGAGTCGTCCGAATTACACATGGGTACATGAGTTGTAAGAAATTCGTTAGGGTTGATTTTATTACACAGCTGTTGAGGTTGAAGGGAAGGTGTATTTACAACTTCGGCTTCAAAGCCTGAGGGCCAGGAGTGCTGACGTACAAAGGACAGAGAGGATGCGATTCCCACCTTATTCTGCATCTGTTTTTTTGTTTGGGTTCAGCTCTCAGTGGGCTGTATGAAGTCCACCCTACTGGGGAGGGCGATCTTTACCTAGTATACTAATTCAAATGTTAATGTCTTTTAGAAACTTCCTTTCAGACATATTTGGAAGTAATATTAAATCAGACATGTGCTCACCTTTCCAGGTGGGTTCATAAAGTAAACCATCATAGAACACTGTCAGAGATTTCCCTTTCTTATTTGGATGGCTGCTGTGGTGTTAAAGAGCAGGGCCCTGTCAGCACCACTGGAGTGGCACTGAAGCCTGACTCTGCACTAAAAGACTAGATACTGGAAATGGTTCAGGAAGGACAGCTTCAGATACTCAAAGGATACAGCCCTTAACGGTAGCAGTCACCTTCAGGTGTTCTAAATGTATTTTTGTGGCTGTGAAACTATATCATCTTTAATAAAGTGCTGTGGCATAACACGTTCTACTTGTCTGACGCAGTTACATAAAATACAGGCCACCATTTCTCCTGCTTGGCTGGGGTAGATGCAAACTGGGGAAAGGTCTTTAAAGTAATGCAGGATTAGGCTTGTTCTTAGGAGATTAGAGAAACCTGTGTTTAAGCATATTTATCCTGGGGAATCTTCCAAGACACAGTCTAAGGTTGAGCTGAATTACTCCAAGCAGCACGGCCGGTGCTCCTTCCACTCTAACATGGTCACCAATGACTCCTGTGTCGATAGCTTCTCTCTCACAGCAGACAAGCACAGCCCAGTTTAAGGCCAAGTGGGTATAACACTGACAGTTTGGCCTTTCAGCTCATCATGAGGATTAGGAGGCAGTGATCCACAAATTTACTTTCCTGCCTGCTGGAATTATCTGGGAATCTTTTTTTTTGTCTTTTTGAGACAGGGTCTCACTATACAGTTGAGGCTGGCCTTGAGCTCACTTTTGTAGCCCAGGCTGGTCTTGAACTCGCATCAATCCTCCTGCCTCAGCCTCCCGAGTGCTGGGATTACAGGTGTGAACCACCACGCCCGGCTTTATCTGGGAATCTTAAAAGGCACTAAAGCTTGAGTATTTGTCTCACACACACATTCCAATTTAAATGATCTGGGGTAGGGCTTGGATATGTTTTTTTTTTTTTTTTTTTTTTTTAAACTACCAAATGAATCTGGTGTGCAATCAAGGCTGAGATCTGCTGCCCTAGAGTGTTGGCTGAACTGCTTGTGGTCACGTTAGCATTGCTACTACATCTGTGGATAAGTCGATGGCAGCTATCTTGCAAAGCATGTATGAAATCTGGGTTTATAAAGTCATTCAGCCTAGTTCCTGACAGGAGTAAGGTCTCAATAAATACTTTCATATATTTAGCCCGATTATTAGCCCTTATTTGTGGGCACACAAAACACAAATGGACACGTGGTGTGTGTGTGTGTGTGTGTGTGTGTGTGTGTGTGTGTGTGTGTGTCTACATTCATGTGCACCCAGATGACCTACATATACCTGGCAAAGAAACCATTATAGTAGGAGTTTTCTAGGTAAGACATTATGATTCAATATTTTTTTTTTTTTTTTGCTTTTTGAGACAGGGTCTCACTATGCAGTTCAGGCTAGCCTTAAGCTCACTTTTGTAGCCCAGGCTGGTCTCGAACTCACATCGATCCTCCTGCCTCAGCCTCCCAAGTGCTGGGATTACAGGCGTGCGCCACCACGCCCGGCGGTCAATATTTTTAATCCCTAATTGCATCAAATTTTTTTTCATTACAGGCACCCATTTTTTTTCTGTTTAAAGCCGCTCATTTTAACTGAAAAGAACATGACTTTCTTGGGTAATTAAGTGCTGTTTTATGATTATTTTAGTAATTCAGATTATTATCTAAATATATACCCAGTACTGGGAAGTTTAAATATGAGAATTCAGACATTATTCAAAAGTCAGTATTTTATCTGTAACAATGGAAAATTAAAAAAAATATGGTTAATTCGAAGTTTGTAGGAGTTAGATTAAAATAGTGCCTTATTGAAGTTCTGAGTATTTTCACTATGGGACAACCCTCTTGTATATATGATCATTTAGATCTCTTGGGAAATTGTACATGACATGTTTCCATCAATATGGATTTTTCTTGGTCTACAGGTCCATGTATTTTAGATTTCCCCTCTGAGGCCACTTGAGACACACCTTAGGGCCAAAGGGCTGAGAAGTGAAAGGTTAAGGAAATGCCTTCAGCGGGTGGATCTGGGGGGACCATAAGTAGTGCAAGCAGAAAAAGCAGCATGTGCAAGAGCTTCACGTGTGAAAGCACTTGACATTTTTAGGAACTGGACAGACACTATCAAGACAGAGCAAAATGGAAAAAATAGATCATATTAGGGAATGCAGATGGAAAGGTAGCTATAGATTTATATGGAAATGTGTATCTTCATTGTATTTCTTACAGACATGTATTAAGTTTTATTCTGCATTGGTTCCATAAGACAAGACAGCTATCTTCACAATCATCCTGTATACAATACCTCAAATGCCACTATCTTAAGACATAATTACTGTACTTATTCTTTTCTAAACATTATTGTGTTGGCTGGGAAGTAGCTGATAAGGGGTACATTTCACTCTGAGGAGCAGATTGGGAGCATAGATGGAGAAAGGGGTAAGAAATTTTTGACAAAATACGATCTGCTAGGGCCGGCCAAATAGCTCAGTGGATTAAAGCACCTGCAAGCAGGC